>JASSUY010030762.1:0-79228 GCA_032466535.1 Forpus xanthops | reverse complement strand
ACTCCTTTTGATGCAGCCCAGGATACAGTTGGCTTTCTGGGCTGCAAGAGCACGCTGCCAGCTCATGTTCATTTTCTTGTCAACCAACACCCCCAGTCCTTCTCCTCAGGGCTGCTCTGAATTTCCTCTCTAACCAAGCTGTATCTGTGCCTGGGATTGCTCCAACCCAGGTGAATGCAAGTGTATGGAAATGCAAAACTGGAAAGAGAAGACCAGACTTCAAATAGACTGGTCTATAAATATGAAAATACCTCAGAAAGATGCTTTATTTTCCTCAGAAATGCTTGAATAGTTCTTGGTTTTGCAGGATTAAGCACCAGTGCTGCTTTCCCATAGTGTGGCAGCATGTAGGTCAGTAGTAGTGCATACCTGTTCTGCGGTGCCCGCAAAAAGGAAAGCCTTTTTTTCTTGAGAAGGTAACAGTTATGTGACTATTGGAGGCCAGAGAAAGGGTTTCAAAACTTCTTCCTTAGTCAAAATTACCTTTATAGAAAATGCTGTAATTTTATACAATGCTGTGTGTGCTGCAGTGCCGCTCCATCCACATCTTTTATCTGAGGGTGCTCAGCGTCTTTATTGCCAGCATGTCATTATAGCCCACATACAAGCATGGTCTGCCTTCACCTGCACACCCGGGTGGAAAGGACGGGGAAAGTTCAGACAAACCTTTTGTTTTGGTTTTGCTCAATAAGGTGAAATTTAGAAGACTAATTCAGCTGAGCTGTGCAAGTATTAACAAACAAGCTCCAAGCACAGGCACTGAAAACAGGACAAGACAGGGCTCAGGGGCTGGTGACCCGGGAGAAGCACAAGGGGAAGACAGGTACACGCAAAGAAGATTATTCTGTTTGACAATTTGGTCCGTTTCCTGAATGTTTTGGAAACGGGTTTCTCCTGGCTCCAAAGGCTTCCTGGGCAGAGCTGAACCCCTGCCTGAGTGTCCACCAGAGTCAGACTGTGGGCTAATACAGACCCAAAATAGACCAGCTCTGGCAGTCTATTGCCTGTGAACAGAAACCACCAGCTGTTGACAGTACAAAAGCTATTCAGAAAATGTGTGCTGCCTAGTGCAACTTGGCTCCTTCTCTCCTCCGTGAGTGACAGCTGTAGAGAAGCCTTCGGAGAGCAGAGCATGCCTTTCCTGTTTCCAGAAACAGAATCTGCCTTGGCTGACCCTGGCAAAGGACTGCACTGGTTTACATGGCAATTGCTGTGTCTCATATACTTGCTGGTCTTAACGAGGGCAAAATAAAATAAGGGATCAGTTATAATCAGCTGTAGATCCAAGTCACTTCTTTCTACTTCAGTTCTTCCTGAGAGGTCAAGTGTGACCATTTATCTCCTTTCCTCCTCACCAGCTCTTCTAGACTCAATGCGAGTTCATGTTGCTAGTGATGAGTGACTAGACCCTGTGTGACACTGAGTGACACAAACACCATGGAGCTTTCTGCCTTTTGGACAACCTCCCTGTTCCCCAGGGAGGCTCAGAGACCTGGTAAGAGGTATCACAGGCTTTCACTGGCCAGCTGCAGGGACAGAGGGGCCAGTTTGCAGTGCTGAGATTTGGAAGTGTGTGGAAATCTGATTATGTCCTAAACAGCTGGACCATCTGCCCCCCTGATGCCTCACACTCCACTCTGACAAGGGTACCAGGACACTAAAAGACAGTCCTTATCCCTTTGTAGGCTGTGTCAGCCTTTGTGCACGCTCCTTGTCTAGATTGGGAGGGGTAAAACATTTCTTGAGTTCAGGCATAATTCTTTCCTGATCTCACCCTTGGATCTTCTGAGAGGCTGGGACCATAGATTTTGGAATTATTTGAAAATGCCCTTTTAATTGCTCTAAGTGCTAACAGATTCGACTTCAGGGACTTATTTTGGGTGTAGTGTAAAATCCTATGGTAGCCCCAACCCTACAGGGAATCAAATGGGTAAACTGTAGCAAAATGTAGATATTTCCATACCTGCAAAATTGTGTCCAGCTTTTCAGAATAACACTGATCCTTTTCAGACATCTCAAATGCAGTGCAATGTTGCAAACTTTGATCCTCCAATTTTAAACCCCATAATGGCTCAAGAAGTGGCTGATTGCTTAGGTTGGAGGATATTTTAGGAAAAGGATCAACCTGGTCAAGGTGGTTTTTTAAACTCTTTTTCTGGGTATCCACAAATAACCAGTCCTGGATATAACCTCTGGGTTTGATGGACTTCTTTGTTCTTTTTTGCTGTTACCTTCTTACACATGCTTAGCCAAAGTTACTGACCTGGCTTATGCTGAATGAATTATCCCAGTGGGATTTTATGCAGCAGCAGGCAGACCTAATTTGATTAAATGAAGCACACGCCTGGCCTACGGCTTTCTGTATTAGCAGTGCCTGAAGCAGCAGCTATTCTTAGTACCCTGGCCTATCTTGTATTATAGGTCCAAACTACAGGCCACAGGAGTCAGAAGCAAACCTGAGAGTGTGACATTCTTCAGCATGAGGAAGCCTTAATAAACCTGGAGGTCTCTAATGTAGTCTCTTCCTGCAAACTACTTCCCATCACAGACTAAGTGGATCTGAAGTAGTCTCCTTAGATCTTTGCCAACACATGTACTTGTGAATTCTACATCTGTATTATTTCTAACCCCCATCTATGTGCCAATGTCTGTACACCTTTTAAAACCCAATTCCATTGTGTGTGGGGTCCCAGTCTACTCCTGCACGAGAGCCAGAAAGTGAACCTTCCAGACTGCCTTCTGCTCTTGCTTGTGTTCTGATCAGCAGAAGAAATATCAAGAGAGAAGGAGTACTCAGGATTGTCTTTTAAAATGGTTTACAGATGTCCTTTTGTTACTATGACCAGACCTGGGGCAATGTTAGATATGCCTCAAACTGCTTGAAATTAAAATGCATATTGTTTGTATCAAAGGTCGTGACTGTGAATAACCTGGCCTTCACGTGAAAAGGCCAGCTCTCTGGGCTCTTGAGTCTCTGAAATGGAGAAAAAATAACTGGTTATATTAGTTAGGATAAAGTAGAAGCTCTACTTTCTACCTTTGTGCATTGCTTATACAGAGAATCTGTGTATTTATGCTAAGGATGTTGGATTTGTTGTAGCATTTGCCTCTTTTCAGCATCTTTTGCTTCCCTGTGTATTGACTGACCCTACCTTGAAAGCACTGATTCATGAGGTGCATGCTTAGATAAAGGAAAAGAAAGATAGATTCATTTTTCCTTGGCTGACTGTTGCTTTCTTTTGTTTAGATATTCTCTTTTCAAAGATGGGCTGGAATCATACTTCTGTCAAAAACAAGGTAGTGGTAACCACGGAGAAAAATAAAGCCTTAAAATTACATGGATATTCTTTAAAATAGAGAGCAGTGTCACAGTGATAAATTTCATAGTCTCTTACAAGGCATGTGGTCACTTTAAAAAAGTCATTATAATCTTTTTCTTCCCCTCTGAAATAAGCAAAAGTCCTTATTTTAACCACCCCTCTCAGGCACAGCCAGACTGCTCTCAGCAGAGGTTACAATAGAAGTAGCTGTGTAGCTTAAGACATCAAGTCCATACAGAAAACTTCAGCTAAAAACTCAGGTGAGGTTCACAAACTACTAAGAGCACCTGATCTAATGCTTAAGCTATGATTTTTCAAGGGCAGGATCTGATAAAAACCTTAAGATTTCAAAACTGCTGGACACTGTTGGCATTAGGGGAATTAATGGAGGGCAGATACCATGGCCAGCTTCCATTATTTTGCCTTTTGTGAGTAAAGGACTCCTCTTTAACTCACATAATGGCATAATTAATATTCTGCTGATAGAAGCTCTCCATAATCAAGCCTAAATAATCTGCAGAGGTATGCACTGCACAGAGCAGTTTGTGATGTTGTATTAAACACACTTCTGTGTAAACTTCCATGTGTTATACCCTGTTACTAGCAGTGATATGCTGTAATTAGCCTCCCTGGGAATCTTAATTCCAGAAGTCATTAATTTCAGCTCATCCTTTTTCTAGTGGATGTACACACGTGCACGAACACATACATAAACACAACGTTCGGTTGCCAGAGCTGGGCATCTTAGTTCATACACACAACAGTTGACAACTGTTTTGAGAGCATTTCTAGCAAGGATGCAATAACCATTATGTTCAGGAACAAGATCAACTAGTATTTCTGAGCTACTTTATAACTTTTAACCATGAAATTTATCTAGTCATTTTTAAAAGACCATAGTGTGTGCTGCCTCGCTAAGGTTATATGGGATTTCTCATGGATACCAGCATATAAGCAGCTCTTTGTCCCGGTCAATGTGGATTTCTTCAGAGCGGCTATGGAATCCCCATGTACCCAGCAAAGGCTGATGCGCTGTGGCTAATGGATTTCTCCCTATCAAATTGATAGCTTTTAAATTCAGGCTGCATGTGGTGAAAGTCACACCATGTCCTGTATTTGAGCTCAATTCCCCCTTCAAGATACTTCCTCAGTCCTTACTTGTGAGCGATCAATTTTCCTGCTGTCTTCTGGCAGATTAGAGCTCTATGATTAATATGTAAATTATTTTTGTTCCTTTTATTAGCTTTATGTGAATTATGTTTAACCTATTGGCGTTCTCCATTATTTCCAAACATGTCATCCTCATCCATTTCGACGACGGAGGGTATTTGCTGACAGAATAATCAAATCCATACCACTATGTAATAAGAGTAAGTGAAGGAAAGGTTGTAATTATGTGACTGGCATGAGCTATCATGGCTTCAGTCTCACAGAAACGCTCTCCTAGATTTGGCAATGCAATGCAAGGTTTTCTTTTACATTTCCCAAGCTGCCCTTGGGAAGTAGCTGACTGTTGTCACTGCAGCTATTTCATGGATGATTCCAGTTGTTCCATTATTTATTTTGTAATCTTTTCCCCAACAGTGAAGGCAGCCTAGGGAGACAAACACAAGTCTAAATTTCTAGGGAAAAACATAAGGTAGACACTAGCAACTTTTTCTCTGCCTCTGTTCCCCTCACTGCCTCCCCTGTCTTTGTTTTAGCTAATCCTAATCCTCACTCCACCCAAATCATTAGCTAGCAGGAAATGTTCAAGCAACACTTTCTGTGTCTTTGTGATGAGTTCATGTCTGAGCTCCCTGCTCAGGAGCCACCCAGAAGATAGGAATGACCATTCTGCATCAGACTCAAGGGGCCACTTTCCCAGAATGGGAATTTTCACAGGAGTAGATGCCAACAGGGAGAAATAACATATTCAGCCTAAGTGTCTCCACCTGAGTCAGTCATCCAGGTTCCCTCTGGAGCAAAAATTTCACCCATGTGAATGCTTGACTCACCTAACATAAAGCAAATGCTTAAAATAGGACTAATTAATTGCTCTCTAAAATATGACTGTTTCTTTCAATGGAGCATGAAGGGAGCTAGGGTGAGGAGGTCAGCTGTCCACATCTCTATTATTAGTGCCTGAAGTCAGGCAACATAATTCCCACTCACCCAGTGTTTTAAGACAAAACCTTAGGTTTTCTCAGGGCTCAAACATGAGGGAAGAAATAAAGGAAGGAAACTGCAACTACTATTTGAGTAAAAACAGTAAACGTGTGAAAGATTTGAATGAATGTCATTGCTATGAAAATGCTCTTTATTCTACTTCCAATCTTTGCAATCCTGTGTCTTTCTTAAATATTTAAGGTGTAGGTTGTGGAGGCATGAGCTGCATACTGTTTTGTTTATGCACTGATAGAGCCAACAGAAGTTCATTTTTATTGGTCTTCTTTTAGGGCTTATGAAATGTGTATATTTTATTCCAGCAAGCTGCTCTACAGAGAGGTTTGTTATCCAATAAACAAACATAGCCTGGAAGAAATAAGGTTTTCCAATGACATTTCTCTTCTGAATGTATTTTAAGGCATTCTGGTTTATGCATAGAAAATATATAATAGCCCATCTCTGTTTAAGACACTTGTCTTCATGATGAAAGGCAGGAGTGATAATTCAAGCCTGCTATCTGGTTTCTATTAATTGAATTAAAAATAATGACCTAATACTGTGTTTTCTACCAGTTCTCCCTGAAGCATCAATCCACATATTCATGGCTATGTGCTGAAGTTCAAGAAACACATATAAAGAAAACCCATAGGCTAAAAGAAGGAAAGCAATTATGAAAAAACAACTAAACTCAAACCAAAAAGAACTGAAGACTTCTTTTTTTAATCCAAGTTTATATTGGGTTTTCTTTATGTTAAAAAAAATCTTTCAGGAGATAATATATGGGATGGGATGGGATGGGACAAGATGGGATGGGATGGGATGGGATGGAATTGGGTGGAATGGGATGGGATGGGATGGGATGGGATGGGATGGGATGGGACAAGACGGGATGGGATGGGATGGAATGGAATGGGATTGGGTGGAATGGGATGGGATGGCGTGGGATGGAATGGGACGGGATGGGGTATTCAGGGCATTTTAGGCTTAGAATGGGAATTTTCAACTGTCACCTCTGCATTACTGGCCTAAGTAGCAGAGGGGAAGATAATGCTGCCACCAGCAAGTAGAAGATGGCGTAGGATTTATGTGGGAAAGCTTCTTCTAATGCTGGTTTTAGCACTGAGACAAGTCTTCCATTAAAATGATGGGCAAAAACTTTGAATGAAGAATAATTCTTGGTTGTTCCTTGTTAATTTCTTTTCCTCATATACAGGGGAACAGGACAAACTGAGAACCTCAGGTTGCTGGAGAGCCACTGCAACACTTACACTGCCATGCTTTTGAAACTAGTATAAAAAATAGGAAGTTAATAAATAATTTCAATCGAATCAAATATAATAATGTGCTTTTTCACCTCCTGTAAAAGTTTTTTTCTTAAAGTAATCTTGGAATATGAAAGGCATATTTCAGTATCTCAGTGCTGGCAAAGGTCTAGGAAACAAATGGTGAAAATCAAAGTGATCAAGTGTGACTTGGAAGATGTGGTGTGTCTGGTTTCCCTGCAGAAGTGCTTTTCAGCAGCCACCTCTGAGGTGTATTTGACATGGTGTGTAAATTATAGCAGCTTTGCTCTAATTCCACAAAGTAGATGTAGAGAAAAGTACTTGGCTACAATATGTTGCAGGCCAACCAATAAAAAGAAAAGTCAGACCTTGGAATGTGTTTTGAGAAGACAGTCCTATGGCTGAGGATTTTTATTTTAACTTGCACCAAGATAGCAAAGCCAAGTATTTTCTCTTACATCTAGTTTCCTGAATTAATGATCACCAGAGGCTTTTGAAGGAGCATGAGTCAGTGGTTTCACTTGAGGGCACCAGATACATTCAAAGTAGAAATGAAGGGTAACTGTCTTTTTAATATCCTTTGGGGATAAATACAAACTAAAAGGAAAATTCATGCTCATCCAGCCATCAGTTTCAAAATGAAACAAGAAATGTCAGCCTTTGCACTCTTCAACTTTCTTCTGAGTCTTTGATATTCACTTATGAATCACAGTTGTGTCTATATAGGCACACAGAAATAAATAACAAATATATACAAGATCCACTTCATTTATATATGCATACATGTATGTGTGAAAATTGTGAATCTCTATAAACTGCATTGATCACTTCTGACATAAACAGTATTCATAGACGACCAGGCTTCCACCTGAACCATTCATTGCATTTCCTTTGAATCAGCATGAATGCATAAAGAGGCTTGGAAATCTAAATGAATACCTGATCACTTGCTAGTAAATGACAACTCTCTTGTGATCTATGACAAATGGATGAAACTTAATGTAAGATCAAAGAACTATCAATTCAGATAGATATAAAAATAATTTAAATAAAGCTTCATGGAGACTGCAAACGGCTTAATCAGGGTGTTGCTCCTAAAATCTCTCTGCACTTTTATACAATAATCCTATTAGTATAGCACATCTGGAATACATCTTCCAGGACTTTAAGCTAATGCAATCATTGATAGAAACAGTATTTCATCCATCTCAGTCTCTAAATCTGCTTGTTGTCTAGAAATATATGGATGCCACATATTATTTATGGTCTGTGCCACATTAGTAACAAGAATTAATTATATCTTATTATGGCTGAGTGGTGAACCTTTTCATTGTGATAAAATATTGAGCAAGCTATTATAAAGGACATAATGCCTTATAGTAATCTTATCTACTGTAACGCTTTGCTGTGGCTATAAAGCTACCCACCTCCCATCAGTTAGTGAGCCTGGTGATTACTTATCAATAGCAATTAAGCGAAGTTCTTTCTAGGGATGAATAAAAACCTGTAGAGACCTCATGATCCACATAAGCCTACTTCCCATGGTCAGCCAGTGGGTTTTCAGACACAGGGCTCACTGTAGCCAGTGCTGTGATTACAAGGAGGGAAAAGGGAGAAAGAAGTGTGCAGGAACATGAGCCACACATGGCAATTTGTAAGCTCCAGCCAATACTGAATTGATACTACTTGGGCCTCCATTTCGCAAGGAATCTAAGCATGTTCTTAACTTCAAGCGAATGATTAACTTACTTCAGCCCAATCCATGATGTTACTGAAAAGTCCCATAAGTCTCTGAGTATTCCCAGTCATTTTGGCAGAATTTTTTTACATATTCCATATTTTCTTTATATAGACTTTCTTTACAAGGTCTTTATGTCTTAAACTTAAGCAAGTAAGCAAGAGTATTGAGAAACCAAGACCTCTGCAGCTGGTGTCCCATGCACTTATTATTGCTAATTCATCAGCCCAGTGAATTCTTTTGTTGTCACTCAATATGCACTGGAATTTATAGTCCTGTTCTAGCTTTCAGGAGAGGTTGGGTTAGCCTTGTTCTTCATTGCGTTTTAACACATGCTTTTGTGAGTCTTCTGAAGATGCTGGTATTCTGCTCTGACAATGGTTCCTAGATATCAGTATGAGTCACATTTTCAAGTCCCTAATGGTTTCCTAAATTATTGATACAAATAAATTCCCCATTATTGTTAGACATAGAATCATAGAAGAGTTAGGGTTGGAAAGGACCTTAAGATTATCTAGTTCTAACCTCTCTACCTGGGGCAGGGACAGCTCCCACTAAATCATGCTGCCCAAGGCTATGTCCAACCCGGCCTTGAACACTGTCAGTAATGGAGCATTCACAACTTCCCTGGGCAACCCATTCCAGTGCCTCACCACCCTCGCAGTAAAGAATTTCTTCCTCATATCCAATCTGAACTTCCCCTGTTTAGGTCTGAACCTGAATATCTCTTTTCCATATGACTGGATTTGGGTGGGGAAAAAATGTCTATTGTCAAGTCACCTCCATAAAAAATGTCCATGTATAAGAACTAACTTTTCTCTCTGTTCATATAATCACTCCTGTGTGGTACAGTCTCATTTTGAAAAAAAACAAGCCTCCAGTGAAATGCAAGAGTCAGGATTGCTGATGGAAATACTCTTTTGCCACTCCTTTTTTGCTTCCCTTTGAGCCCATGGACAGAGGCTGCTCTGAGAAGGGCCATTGTAGGGAAATGAAAAAGCAGAGAGGAAAGCAGAAGATCCAGTGACTAAACAGTACTGGGGAGATCCCTCACTGCAGCAATAAGGATTCATAGTTTTTTTCTCTTCCAAGCACAAACAGCTGTGTGGTGAGCATGTATGTTGCTGGCTCTGAGTCTATGTGTGAAGCTTTCATCTTTCTACAGCTTTGCAGTTCCATCTGTCTTTCAGGAAAAATGGGTGTTTATTGTCTTGGTAGTTTCCTAAACAGATCCACAGTGTTCGGAAGAAATTCCCTTCCTGGAGCAGCCAGGACTCACATGCTCAAGGCAAAGATTACAGCTATGCCCTCCATGAGCAGCCCAGGAGGGCAAACCAGGGAAGGAGCAGACAAAGGGCAGGTAATAGGATATAAGGGTGGTGAGGCACTGGAACTGATTGCCCAGGGAACCTGTGAATGCTGCATCCCTGACAGTGTTCAAGGCCAAGCTGGACAGAGCCTTGGGTGACATGGTTTAGTGGGAGGTGTGCGTGCTCTAGGCAGGGGTGTTGGAACTAGATGATCTTGAGGTCCTTTCCAACCCTGGCTGTTCTATGATTCTAAACAACATATACAGTCCAAGGAAGCTCAAAAATCACAAACAAGCATTAAGTCATTATAATTAAATACCTTTGATTCACACAGAGAACACTTTTCCAGGGCTGCAGTTGCCAGAACTGGATGCACTAAAAGTATAATAAAACCCTAAATGGAAAAAAAGAGATGTTTTTTAATTGACACTCTTATGAACGCATTTGGTAACATTTATTACAAGTAACTAAGCAAAGTACAGCAATCTTTTCTTCAAATACCCAACACATTCTCTATTGCACATAAAATTTAAATCTGCACTTTTTGCAAAGGGACTTGAATAATCATAATATTTTTTTCATTTGTTTTCTATGGCAAAAAAAGTTCCTCTTTTCTCTCCTTTCTATTGTAGGCAGAGTCTCACCCTCCAGAGGATGTAAAAAAGAAGATATTATCATGAATATGTTACAAATTTCACCTCAGGACATGTTCCACTTCTAGAAAAGGCACTATAATGAGAAGCGTTTCTTCAAATAAAAGAGAATGTAATTTCATTTTAGAGGTCCTCAGAGTTTTGAGCAGCTGTATGAACTGGGGAAATGTTGAAGCATAAAGCATCCTAAACAGCTCTTCTGTGTGGGCTTGTAGCAACCTGTGAGTGCAGATGGGGAAACAGTTGCCAGAAAACAAAGGGTCCAAGAGAGGAAACGTGGGCTGAGGAGGCTGTGAAAGCCCCGAACATTGGTGGCCCAGCTGAATCTGCAAAAGCTGAGAAACTCATGATCCCCAGGGTCGCCTGACAGTATCCAAGGTCACTCTTCATGCTGGCTGTGTGTCTTACTTAGGCTACCTCCATGAAGGTGACAGCTGATACATTCAGGCAAAGAACGTATTACACCTGGTGTGAGTAGAGGATGCTCTACAGGATGTGAGGAGAGGTTGTTCAAACACCCACTCAGGAGCCACGGCACATCAGGATGTTTCCCTGCTCCTGAATAAAGTGCTGGGGCTGGTTCCTCCTTGCTCGTGCCCCAGCCACAAAATGATGGGAGTGTCATCCATGAACGGGGGGTTAAAAACTGAGCTGCCTGAATTGGTGACTGCTATTAATAGTAATAGCTTGGATTCCATTAATGATAACAGTTTCATTGGTAAAAGTTATCCTACAACTATTCATTGGGATCTGTCCCCCTGACTTGATCCCTAGCGGGGACAACAAAAGGGCAGTGCATGCAGCTTCCATATGGATCCTGATAAATTTCTCCACCAGGGCACATGCTCCTCCCTTGACACCAGGAAGGAGCCCCAGGATCACGTACAAAATTGTTGGCAGAGCTAAGAACAAAAGGAGTTTAGAGGAGCTTTATTAACATAGCTCTTTTTCCAGCTGGAGATAGAGGGGTGGGTAGGGTGGAGAACTGAACTTTAAGATGTCCAAAGCCTATATTTTAATTTTGGCATCAAATTTCTGCCTTTGCATGAGGCTTTCAGGGCAGAGATCCAATGCTGAGCTCAAGCAAAAGAATAGGGGCTTACTGGTGCTTAACAATATCCCACCAATGAATTGCACAAGAAAATGACAAGAGAAAACCCCAGTTCCAGGGGACTTATAGAATAAACAGACAAGACAGAGCAACGCTGGCAGGGAAACCACAGCAGGAAGGGAAAGATTTGCTCAAGATCATGAACATGAGAGGTCCTTTGCAGGGCAAGTGCATTGACCCCAACTCTGGGGCCATACCCAAGAAAATGTACTTCTGTTTCTCTGTAGCTTTATGACAAAAATAGGCTCACCAGCATTTCATTTTCATTTCTACCTTGCCTTCATATGGCTTCATTTAAAATAAAATAAAAAAAAAGGAAAATAAAGAAAAAAAGGAGGAATTTGAGTATTTAATAAGAGTTTTCTTTTAAAGTAGTCCTAGACACCAGAAGCTGGAGCCACCACTAGTTATGGACCATAACACAGCAGTTCAGGCATTGAAATAGAAATCTTCAAAAGTACCCAAGTAAGAGCTAAAATATATCCAGCTCTCTCTGTCCTGGGGTGGGTTATGCAAATTATAATTTCTATTTCTTCAAGGGAGATTAATGGTAGTGAGGAAAAGCATTCACGCACAGGACTTCCATTTATAATGAATGTGTTTTTTGGGAAAGCTCTTTACTGCTATGGGGTACACTGGAACAGCTTCTGTAATGGTTTTCTTGAAGAACACATTTGAGAACATGTATCATTCATGATTCAACATCTGCAATTAAAATCTTGTTTATTCCCTCCTTTTAATTTCATTTACTTGCATGTATGGAAACTTAAGTCACTCTTTTCTTGCTTAGGCAAAACATAATGTGCATGAAAACATAAAAATATGGCAGCAGCCTAAAACTATTGCACTGGGTAAAACACAAACAGGCAAAGTGTAAAAATGAAGAGGCGTGGTAGAAACTGTAACACCCAGAGAAAATGGGTGGTAGGTTTATTATGGGTAGCAGTTCATGGATCAGTTGGGCTAGGTGCTGAGCTGCCTTGGCAAGAGGTTGCTTAAACAGTACTCAGAAAAAAAGCGTGTTCTTATCTTTAATGATTACCAGAACTTATACTCAAGAACTTGCTTAATGCTCTGGTTATTGCTGTCTGTGATAATTGCTAGAAAAAAAGAGACTTGAAATATTTAGCTGCTCTGGGGTGTCTGCAGTTTTCATTCCCAGGCAGTCTCCATGAAGGCAGTGATTTGCAAGGCGTGTTCTCCCCATGGGTTTCAGTATTTCCCTTCACACTTTGCTCCTCTTTCATGGGCATATATTTCATGCCCATTCATGGGCACCTCATTTTGAGCCTCCCTGGGCTTCTCCAGAACCTGTTCTGTAATTTGGTAATCACAACCCTACTTCAGCCTTGGCAAACTCAGCACTTGAAGCCGGGGAAGAGCTCCTTGCCATCTCTCAGCCCCCAGGCAGCTAAAGCTGCTCCCAGACTGTGTTGGTCTCCTACTCCAACCACTCTCAAAGGACCTTGTGCTTGCCAGGACCTTCCCCTTCCTACCCTCACACAAATGCCAAAACGTCTTGTCATTGGGTGCAGAGAGAGAAGGGAAGATGGGGAGAGGACAATCAAAGACTTGCTGGCTGCTAAATTCCACCCTTCCCAAGGTAGGCGCTGCCTGTCTCCAGAGATTTACTACTGCAAAGAGAGTCAGATATGCAAAAATGTGGCTTCTGCTATGCAGTTAAAGGACAGACTTCTTTGCACTTATTAGGAACAGAAGTCATTTTCTCCTGGTATTTATAACAAGGTAGGATGTACCAACACCTAGTCTTCCCTTGTCTAGCTCCTGTTTTCACATGGGCTTGTGTTACACTAAAAATGATCCAGACATGATTTCTGAATGTCAACCTGCTTGTCTGAGGAGTTTTAATTTCCCAACCAAGACAAGAGCCTTGAAAACTGATATCCCAGAGGGAAATTGGCTGAAATGATACAAACTACAGACTGTGCTAAAAGAAAGCCACCTACGGAGAAATATATCAACACTGAACATATGCTTAAAATTGACTTTTAAAATAGATGTAACTGGGGATTAACTACTGTCACTGTACTGGCAACTCAGTGCCAGTGTCTGCAGAGTGGGGATTTTAATTGACCCATTCATTCATGTCAAAGCTTTGTAGCTTATGTGAAAAAAAATAAAGCTCTTCTGTGTGTCCCTAAATGACCCTGACAGCTGACTATGATTTGATCAAAACACCTCTTCTTCTGAGTGCAACTTCCTTTTCCTTTGAAACTGAACAGTTTTAAAGCATCAGACCTCCTCTGACTTATTTCCATTGCCTTTTTAAAAGAGAAGCTCAACTTAAATATTGATGCTCTGGATGAAGAGAATTTATGTTCAGTGTTTTATTACTTAGACTCTCCATTGATAAGCAAAACATTTATTACACACTGAACCTACTCAATCATCTGCTCGGGACTTTGACACTCGGTGGAAAACATCCATAAAATCACTGATTGTTCCTCTTGCCTGGCCACTGCCTTTCAGAGGGAGACAATTGGGTCAGGTTTTGTGGCAGAAGAACTTTCATTTTAAGCAGGATTTACAAGGGAACTTAAAGGAGTCAATAGGGGTCTGACAATTCCAGCTCAAAGGAAAAGAAAAAAATAGATACATATTTGAAAGAAGTGCTGCTTGTGGTTGTGGATTTAGCCTCACCAGTCATCAGTGTTGCTAATGAGCACAGGTCTTGTAACTGCAGCGCTTCTGCCAGTTCTGCCATACATGGCAGGAATCACATTGGATGCAAGTGAGAAACTGTCATAAGCCTTGTGTATACCTCCAGCTTGCCCATGCAGATACCACCAGTTGCACTATAAGCTAAAATGTGGCTGTAGAAAAGGGCTCTTATTCGGCTGTGTAATATATTTTATTACTTCCTGTTGTAATAAGGAAACCACCAGTTTGCTCACTGTAGAGATGGGGGAGGTAGGTACCTCTGAATATACAAGTACTTCAGAATGTATGTATATGGCTTTACTACCCTTATCCAGAGGTAAGTGGAAAACTCAGTGTGATTTTATTACTTGTAATGCTAAACATTGCCCAAAAAAAAAATGCATGACCAAGTGAGACTTTCGTAGACATGCCAAGCTTTAAGATGCAGTGCTTAGCAGTAAAGTGATCAAACTGCCAGGACATCAGTCTGCACAGACAGTATAACATCTCAGTCCCGATGATTAGTGTCTTTCACTGCAAGAAGTACAATATTTGGTGCCTAATACATTCCTCTGCTCTTATTATGCTTGCCGACATTGGTAGTGACTCACCATAAAACAAAGGTAACACCTGACATCCTTCACGAACTCCCACTCGTCAATTACAGACCATAAAGCTTCAATGTTTCAATGTGGAAATCAGTAAGGCTGAATGCTGGCTGGCGTAGCTAATGCACATCCTTCAGCACATAACCAGCTCAGTGCTAAGAAGTTAGAAGGGCTCAGATATGACCAATCATGCTCAGGCAGCAACTTATTCTAGGAAGCTGCTATTTTTGGAACAGCTGAACCATATTAAGACTTAACAAATTACCTCTAAAATGATTCTCATTACTGCAATTCCCAAATGTCCATGGATAGTGCTTGTGTAGGGTGACAGTGTGTAGGATGTATCAAAGCTTGCCATGATGATTTGGGAATTCTCCCTGTCTGCATAACTCTTGCATAGAGGCTGAGGTGGGGAAGCTGCTTTGCCATGTTATGCCTTGGTGCATGCTGCCAGGGTGCTGTATATGTCTCTCTGAGCAGGGCTGATGGAGAGTGGTTAAAGCATGCCACCTGCTTTTCCAAAGAAAACCTGGGCACAACAAGCCAGGTAGACCACAGGTGTGACATTTTCCTCATGTTCTCAGCAAGGAGAGGAAATATAAAGTGTGGGAAATCGGGGCTCAGGAGGACAGGCAGTACCTTAAACTTCCAAGATGAGAGTCAAGAAACATCCCTGTGGTGTTCAAGGCCAGGTTGGACAGAGCCTTGGGTGATATGGTTTAGTAGTAGGTGTCCCTTCCCATGGCAGAGGGGGTTGGAACTTGATGATCTTAAGGTCCTTTCCAACTCAAAACATTCTATGATTCTAAGCGCAGGGGGACAGGAGCAGTGCACATGTTTTTGTAGCTGGATGAAGAGCCTGGTTGAGCTGTTGAACAGCCAAGTGTTCAGGACACCAGCTGCGCATGAGATGGAATCTTCTGACTCCAAAGGGAAAGCACATGGCTGCCTGCTGCAGCTCAGATGTCAGGGTTCCATGACCCATGTCCAGCAAGCCTGGATATGCTCAGGAGCACTGACAGCATCTCAAGGCCAATCCAGCTCTTGGTGGTGGCTTCTGCTGTAGGCACAAGGCTGATGGAGCTGCCTTGCATGTAAGGAGCCAGATCCTACACGCTCACATGTTCTTGCTCTGCAACAACTGGGAGCAGAGCAGTGTTTCTACACCTGTAGCATGAATGAGAACATTACTCAAGCTCCTTAGCCATGGCCTAGCAGATGCTGTGCCTATGGTGGCACAAAATGTGCTGGCAGAGGGACTGAGGCTAGAAGACAGCATCCATCCTTGTGAGGTTTCAAATAAAGAGTGCATCCTCCTAGGAGGAGTTAGTCATGCTCATCTTTGTGCTCTCTTATTTGCTGTCTGTGTCTGAGATGAAATACAAGTTTACACAGGAAACCATTGCCAAAATCTGGCTGCACTGCTGACAAGCATTTGGGGTTTGCTCTTATCCCACATATAGGCCTCTCTGCACAGCCCAGCACTGTGCCTTGCTCGTGGCCCCTGGTACCATCATAAAGCCTTAAAAAAATGACTGCATTTCTATGTGTCCTCCAAGAGCTGCTTTTGCCTTTCCCTGGAGGCTGAGCAGAGTAGGGCCTTGGCACAGTGCTGCAGGGGGAGAGCAAGCTGGCAGGGCACAGATCTCCTGTGAAACCAATCTCCCTGTGTGTGTCTGCAGAATGACATGTTGATCCTTCAACTGCGTGCAAGCCTGTGCATGGCTGTTTTCCAGGACACCACCTAAAATCCGACATCTGGCTTACAGGGATATGGCACAGCAGATGCCATGCAGGCAAATGGAGCTGGAGCCAGCTGTGAAGGCATGGAAAAGCAGCCAACAGCCTGCCACAGCCTTCAGGCCTCAGGAGCACAGACTGGGATGTCCCTGATGAGGTGAAACTACTCCCTATCCTCACTGGAGTGAAATCTCACAGCTTGACTCTGTGGGAGGAATTGCGCAGAGCAGCATGGCTCTTTTCATGGCGTGGAACTGGGTGACATCAGTGTAATCCCCCATTGGGATGGGGTCCCAATCCCTGTCCTCAGACTCCAGCTCTGCCACTCTGAATTCAAAGTCTCATGCACACCAGTGTCATGTCTTCCCACCCTCTCCTTGCTCATTCCTTGCTGTCTCTCTGCAGGGCAGCTTGAGCGCTGCCACAGAGAAACCAGCAGCTGTCCTGTGCCAGAAGTGTTTGTGTAACAGCACACAAACACCTCTCACCAGCTGCACAGGGATGCGCTCATGTCTCTGCTCCCTCCTGCTGCAGCAGCTTCTCATGCAAATGAGATTTTTAGGGTTGGTAAAGCAAGATAAAACAGCAAGCAATGCACTATGTCTGAGATTTATCATCAGTACAGACAAACAAGCAGGCACAGTAAAGCCCTCCCTGCTGTTTGCCCAAAATACTTTGCTTGTGTCTCTGAATAGGATTTCTTGATGATGCACTGCTGCGCAATATACCCTTCACTGCAGGATCAACAAGTATTTCTTGGGCAAGAAGAAAGCCCGCACCATCTTGTGATGCCTCTCACTAAAAACGAAGCTGCTGTCCCCTAAAACACTTTTTGCTCTGTCAGATTCCTCTCTCCATGCTGCCCTCCAGCTCTGGAGGAGTTTCAATAAAAACTGAACCACTGGCCATGTTTTCCAAGGAAAGCAGGGTGTGAAGCCATGAATAATGGAGCTGCTCAGTTTCCCCAGGATAACATTTCATTTATAGTCTTTATCCTGCTGCCTGCTAACTTTCAATTGAATAAAGGAGACACTGATTTCATTGGCAGTGCAAACAGAACATATTCGAGCCTGTGTTTTTTGCTAGATGCAGAAGAGTTTGGATTTTCTCCTGTCAAAGGTTGGCTGTGGAGCGCTATCCCAGATGTCCATTTTCTCCCATCTTTTCCAGATGACGTCTGGCCCTTCACTTTTTGCCCCAGCTTTTGTTAGTGCTCTTGCTAGCTTTTCAGCTCCTCCCCAGGCAGCTGCCAGCTGCCTCTTTTGCTGTCATTCTTCTTTGCCCTAACTGTCCAAAAATCTGTATGACTAGCTATATTTCTAAAGAGACATTTAAAAAGCTAGTCTTAATAGTGTGTTTTCATAGAACATTTTCATTTCACATACCCTTCGCCCAGCAGTGGATATAGTATAAAGATATGCTCTACAGAACAGCTACAAGACATGGGTGCTGTAGTGATATTTTTGAATGAATCCATACAAAAGTCACCTGGTTTCAGGTTTCACTGTAAAATTTATTAACGTAGGGTTAAAACTCTCTTCGTTTGTGAGTTTTGAGATGTTTGTCTTGTGCCCTTTCTTTGTTTGTTTGTAGGTACCTGACAAGGCTCAGCAATTTCACACGGTTTTAACATGAGATCATGAAAACCTCTAAAGCCAATAGGTTCAGAGCAATTGTAGATTGAGGTTTTGAAGCTATAAAAAACTCTGTCTACTGCCAAGCAGATTTCTGGAGGTGTGAAGTGTGCAAACTGAAACAAGAAATGTCTCTGTTGCTCCTGCAAGCTGATGGTGGGCTGCGCTGTGGTGTTCTGCTGGCTGCTTGTTCTCACTGCTGCCCACCAAGTGGGAGGAGAGGAGAGTCTAGTCTGGCGCAGCAGTGCTGTGCTGAGAGGAGTGACGGTGCCAGCAAACTTCACAGCCATGGGCTACACCTGTTCTAACATGTCAAGTAGCATCCTAGAGGAAAACCACCCAGGGCACCACCAGCACCTTGGTCTTGGAGGTCGTTTGGGAGCCGCACAGGAGCAGCGAGGGTGGTCGATCAGGGATGAAGCTCTGGGACAGGCTGAGGTCTGCAGTTCCCTCCAGGGCTCCCATATGGATATATGTACCCTGAAACAAATTGTGGTAGAGCTAGTACTGTCCCTCTTCATCTGCTTTTCCTTGTGCTGATGCACATCCTAAAACACCAGTGGCACTTTGCTAATATTGGTGGGCTGTGTGAAGAGGACATGGCATGTAAGACAGTGTAACAGTAAAATGTGACATAAAAACCCATAACATATCAATCATGTGTATGCATCTATATTGTATAAAAACCTCTGCTTGCACTGAGTTGCATTGGGAACAGAGTCACAGGAAAAAGGCTTTTTCTGCTCTGAATCCCAGCTAAGTCCTTGGTATCTGCCCCTTTTGTTCACTATCACCCTCAAGCCTCTTTAAAACAGTGTCCTGTGCAGTGAGAAGTTTTCTGAGGCACGACAGTTCTTCCCTAGGGCAAAGGGAAAAGGGGTTTTATTGTGAGTGGTTTGCTGTTATCCTTCCCCTTGGATTGCTGCTGCTCAGATTCAGCACAACTTACTTGTGTTTCTAAGGCTTTCTGGGCAAGGTGGGAAAGTTCCTTTGTGTTTGTGCTACGGTATGTGGAAAGATCAGCTGTGTTTTATTTAGGTGCATAACTTTGTCAATGACTGTCATTTGCATTGTTTAGCAGAATATCTTGGAGGCAAAATAAACAATAAGGATAAATAAAGCTAGGTTTGAACAGGTGTAACACCATGCTAAAGTGTTCCCATTTGACCCTGTTGTAGCATAGCTGCAGATGTGTGCCACGAGCATTGCAGCACCACTACTTCCCCTTCAGCTGCTACTGGTTCTCCTCTTCCTTGTCAACAGCCTGCTCAACCAAAGCAGAAGGATGCTGAAACCCTGAGCTCCCATGAGGCACCAGCAGCAGCTCCTCCCTGCCCTTCAAGAACATATCTAGACTAGGAGGATTCCATAGTCACTTGTGGTTGTGCTTTAAGAGGGAAACTTTAACCTGAAAATCTACCAGAGAGGTACTTCTACCAAAGTGGGAATGAAAAGGGAGGAGAAACACATAACAGAGGAAAGAAATGGAACGGAAACGTAAAGGCAAAATAAGCAGATGGATAAAAACCAACCTCAAACAGGTCAAAAAATTAGTCACTTTTATTTCAGCTGTGTTCACTCAGGTCCAAGTGTAGGAGTTCTCGGAAGGTGATCACTTGCATTTAAGTGGGCTGTAAATTACAACAGTTGAAGAAAAGTAAGATTAGCCTCTCTTCTTTGTGAAGGGAGATGTGAAAGATTGAGCCTGCAGCCGAGATTCCTCTCCATTCAGTGGCTGATCCAAGCTGAAATGTGCCTGCAGGTGGGTGGAGTAGGGAAAAGGGCTGATATTTCTCATGTGCATGAAATCTGACTAAATACACTCTCCCTTTTTTCACTCTGGGAGATTTCAAGCCCCCCCACCCCGATGTAGCATCTCTGCAGTCTCAGGAAGATGTTTATCTGTTATGGTTTCAGGACATACACGCTGGCTCCAAGTTTCAAGCCTGAGCAGGATTGGAAGCGATATGTGTCCCTGAAATGTTCACTGTGGGGCAGAGAAGTCTGGGCTTTACCTTTGTTTATCACTAAGTAGCAGCTTAAGAGCAAGCTGGGCTGGGCTGTATTTCTCAAAGGTGAGTGACTTTCATGTTTTACATAATACAGTTCTCAAAAAAGTGCCCCGGGGTTGGATCAGTGCCATCTTCCATGAAAAGCCTCTGGAAAACTTGCTGTGTTTCAGCAGGGGAACACCATAGTGGTTATTGCCAGCATGCCTCTTGATGTGGAGACAAGAGGGAGAACACTTTTGGCAAAGCTGTTGCTTGTTTCAGCTAAAAAGCATGGTAAACAAGGCTCTGAGTAATTGCAGGACTGAAAAAGGATTTGAGATGAAAATACGAGGAGCTTCATCAAAAGAGAAATGAAGTTTATTTGCATGAGTCGAAACACATTTAGCTTTACCAAGACTAAGGTCTGGGCTTTGTGGCATGTTGTTTGAAGCTGTGTCAGAACAGATTAGTTGTTTCATATAGTAATCATAACTAGCATCCTTATGGATTAAAAATACCTCTTTCACCTCCACAATGGAAATTTCTTTTTGGATCAACCTGACTTACCTGGAATAACTCAGCCCAGGGCCCTTGCATTGCTCTATCAGACATGCAGCACACCTTGCAAGTGCAAAACCTGCCCCTGCCTCCTACATCCAAGAACGGTTAAACAGAAACAACGTGTTTTTTAAGAGGGAGGACTGAATCTCAAAGCAGCTCTTTGAAATACCTGCCAACTCAGATGTCAGCTCTCCAGACAGATTACTATAAATGAGGGAGTTTGAGTAGGCAGTGTGATAGCTGGGGCAATTTCTGTGAGTGATGCTCACCAGGAATATAATGCTATTGAAAGTGAAGTTGACAGGGCACTCATATACCTGTAGACCAAAACCAAGGAGAACCAACTCATTCCGCAGTAGGTCCTGACATCCTTCCCTTCAGAGTCAGCAATTTTTTTCAAATGGATATATCTGATGCCATATTAATATTGCAGATTTTTCAAAGTGAAAAATAAATGCAAAATTGAAATGGAAATTAGAGCCAGGCATAAACTAATAATAAGCTAGTAATTCACTGTGATCTAGACATTATTATTAGTAATGCATTGCACTTCTTACTGTACTGCATGGAACAAAATCCTTCCCCTTTTTTCCCAGTGAGGTTGCTGTAAGACCTGCAGAGCTGCACTGCTTGTAAGAAGCCTTCCCATGTACTCACAACATAGTTGGTGAGACCTTGGGTTTGCACCCCTTCCCGCTCATCCAGAAGCATGGGAAGTGACAGCTGTGCCACATGCAAAAGGCCTGCGGGCTTCTGTACATGGGTGTAAAGTTATTTAAATCAGCTTTTACAATGCAGAAAGGCTCATGCTGGGCAACCAGAAGAAATTAGGAGCTGGCACAGCCTGGTCAGGCTCGTTGGGCCAGCATCACTGCTGGACGGCACAGGAGCACGCTTCGTGTAGGACCCCCGCAGCCAGCTTTCCTTCCTCCCATACTGCAAAGCTGCCTCTGGATCCCCCTGGAGGCAGAGGAAAGATAATGTCTGCACAAATGAAACGGATAAGCATGTATCCTTATATTGCATTCTGCTGCATTCACACTTCTGCCTTGCTCCCTCCCTCATGCTCTGTTTGGTATGATTTTGTGTAGTTTACAGTTCCTGTCACACCAGGTTTTCAAACACATTTCAAAGGCTGCACAGTTTATAACTCTGCAGAGGGTTATCTAGTGCAGCTGCTTGCCAGGATAGAGCACTTTTCTGTAGTGGCCGGCCAGAGGGTTTTACACCAGCTGCATGCAGACTTTGGGAAGGGTCGTGGTGGGTTTTCTGCTTGGGAGCCCCTGGTAAAGCAGAATTCAGCTCAGGAGAGAAATCACACACATCAGCTTCAGCATCCCCAGTCCAGTCGTCTGACCACGAATCTGCTTCATTTTTCAGCTGTTTATATCTGCAACAATCTTGTTTTCAGTCTTAAAAGTACCTTTCAGGTTTCCTCCATTAAGAAGCAGCTATATAATATGCTTTGGGAGGTGACACAAGGAAATTCTCCTGTTGTCATTTCCTCTGACTGGTTGGGCTTTGTCTTGTGATAAACAAAGGTTGAAAACCAACATGGAGTTTAAAGCCTAACTTTAGATCAGTAGAGAGACTTTGAGGTACTCTGACAGAGGTTTTAAAAGACACATTTTGTCCTTGGAATGGCTTTGTGTTGTGGATTTGCCAAAGGGTTCATGGTTACAAGTTTCATAATGTTTAACATGTGCTCCTGGTACAATGATGTGCCGAGCTTAGAGCTGACATTCTGCAAATATAGACGAGCTCCATGTATTAATACCACTCACTGTACTGAGAGTACATGAGGAATTGTTTTTCCTTGTTACATACTTGGGATGTATGGCACTCTTTAGGCCAGAAAATGGGTTTAGAGCTGCACAGTTTAGCTTTGCAAATGCAGATTGAGTCATTTGTATGTTTGACTGTTTGATTCATGCATGTAAATGTATCAGCTATTCAGTGTAAGCCTTTCTGAAGTGCGTCCCTGACAGTCAACTGGGCATTTCTATTCAAACCTGCCTCTGGAGCTACTTCCATACTCCAAAGGGGTTACGCTATCACAGATCACTGGGTACCATTTCCAAATGGCATAATTGCTGAACAGCAGCTGGAGGAAATTCTGTCTGCTTCCTAATTGATAAAGATCAAAAAATCATTTCTTTAAATGAGAATTAGCTCTTTATAATCTGGAAAAACAAGGTAATATATGGCAATATAAATATGTCAGGGCAGTGTGTCAACATGAAGCAACACAGAAAATGCTAGGGATCTAAGAAGGCTTATGTGCTGTTTTCAGCTTTGTACGTATTTTCCTGTGTGTTGTATTACAAGACTACTTCCTCTGGTTTGCCATCTGTAAAATGACTATGTTTTTATCATTTTATCTCCTTCTGAGGTCTATTGGAAGACTTTATCCTTTAGTACTTGAAAGTTATTTTGAGATTCCCAGTGGAATGTGTTCCATCAATATAAAATATGTATTATTCATCCCTTTTGAAAATTGAATTCTGACTTAAGGAGCAAAAGATTATCTTGCAAGCAAAGTGCATCTAAAATGAACAAACTAGTATTCATGCTTTTCAATAAGACAAAAAAACTGAGGGATTTTATTATTTTCAGATTTTGCTAGATACTCATTTAAGGTCCTGTTAATTCAGATTTCTCAGAAATTGGTCTACAACCAACTCTGGATGAGCCTGCTACACTGGATATTGGCTGTAGATCCACCAGTGTGAATATTTGCTGATCAGTTTGGCATTTGACTTATCTGAAAGCATGTTAGCCCAGATAAATACATTCAGCTGAATGAAACCAGCACTTTGCAAGGCCAGACAGGGTATTTGTGCATAATAATCCCACTGTGCTCTGCAAACTGATTTTGCATGGAGCCAGCTCAGGTCTGCAAGGACTTATTCACTGCCACTTGGCCTTGGCTCTGTACTCTTCAAGCTACTTACTGCTCTCTCCTGTGTATCAGTGTCAGGGAGACTTATCAGCCCAGGTCCAGTGTAGTGCAGTGGGAGTATCAATTGTGGTTTCACACCTAAATAAATAAGCCAGCCCACAGCCACAGCTCACTCTGCTGTGGCTACAAAGCAGAGACACTCCAGCACTGCTGCTTGAAGCAGTTTGTATGTGCCAGGGTTACTGGCTTTCTGCTACCTGTGCTGAACCAGTGGTCTCTTGAGGCAGTGCTCACTGGGTGTCTCTCCTGTGCTATACAGCTGGGATATACCATCCCCAGACAATAGCTAGCGCAGAGCTGACACCATTGTCCTGAATCACAGAGGATCAAGTGCTCAGCTGCTGTAAATTGAGGCAGAACCTTTGATGCCAGTGAAAACTTCAGCAGTTCACACAAGACAGGGACTAGGATGGTGCCTAGAGCTCACAAGACCTTCAGTAAATTTTCTTTAGCCCAAGAAACAAAAAAAAGGTAAGCAAAGGACAAGCTGGTTATTCATTTTCTCCTCTGTAATGGCTCACTATGCTGGAAAAGAAGGCAAAGCTGCTGCTGGCTGCTCTAAAAGAATTTGTAGATTACTGACCAGGAAGTTCACCATGTAACAGGTCTCACTGAACCTGGCAGTATTTCAGGCTTATCTTTTCACATCCAGTTGTTTTCTAATGGCATCACAGGAGGCTCTACTGACCCGGCGCTCGCCCTCCCAGCTGCCAGCCTTTGTTAGGTATGCAGGTGTTCTTCTTGGCAGGGGACCAGGACTGTGGGAATAGACAGCTCCTTTCTCTCCTGGAGATACTGCCCTCCCAGCACCAAATCCTGGTTTTTATCTAAAAGGCAACCCACTACTTCCTCTCAAATATGTTTAAGCTATATTTGGAAGCAGGATTGCAGACTTGGAGGAAGGTTCACCATTAGATACAAACTCCTTTGCAGGCTGTCAACAGATCAGGAGAAAGGGTACACCAAGTTTATTTGTCCAGGGAAGCCAGGCTTGAGAGGTGCAAACCTCATAAAGTTTAACAGGGCAAAGTGCGAGGTCCTGCACCTGGGCTGGGACAGTCCCAAGCACAAATTCAGGCTGAGTGCAGACTGGATAGAGAGCAGCCCTGAGGAAGAGACTTGGGGGTGTTGGTTGTGAGAAGTTCAACATGACCCAGCAGTGTGCACTCGCAGCCCAGAAAGTCAATTATATACTGGGCTGCATCAAAAAGAGCATTGGGAGAAGCTGGTTGAGGGAAGTGATTCTGCCCCTCTAGTCTGTTCTTGTGAGACCCCACCTGGAGCACTGTGTGCAGTTCTGGCATCCTGAGCATAAGAAAGATGTGGATGTGTTGGAGTGAGTTCAGAGGAGGGTCACAAAGATGATCAGATGCTGAAGCACCTCTCATATGAAGACAGGCTGAGAAAGCTGGGTCTGTTCAGCCTGGAGAAGAAAAGGTTCCAGGGAGACCTTAGAGCAGCTTCCAGTGCCTAAAGGGGGCCCACAGGAAGTCTGGAGAGGGGATTTTTACAAGGGTATGTCATGACAGGGCAAGCAGGAATGGGCTTAAACTGAGTGTAGATTTAGATTAAGTATTAGGAAGGCATTTTTTACTGTGAGGGTGCTGAGGCACTGGCACAGGGTGCCCAGAGAAGCTGTGGCTGCCCCATCCCTGGAAGTGTTCAAGGCCAGGTCGAACAGAGCTCTGAGCAATCTGGCCTCGCGAGAGATGTCCCTGCCCATGGCAGGGGCATTGGAATTAAATGATATTTAAGGTCCCTTCCAACCCAAATCCTTCTATGATTCCACGATCCTAGTAACTCAGTCTGTTGCTGTACACCTAGTAATATTGCTTAAATAAATTCTAAAAGATATAATGAAGTGAATCCTGCACTATTTGAAAGTCTCTTAAATTTTGGCCCAAAGCACTTAGCATGGATTAATTTCAACTGCAATAGCCAGGAAATTTAAGTATAGAGAAAGTACAAAAGATAACAATATTTTTGAGCTCAATATTTTTCTTAATATTCTCAGTAAAACATGGACAATTTGGGAAATTATTAAAGTAAGGTTATTTAAAGTGCAGTTCCGTACCATGAGCATTACTTTTCTGCATCCATGTTACACCTTAAAAATAGATTGGGTAGATAAAGTCAGAGAAAAAGATTGATCAAACTTTCTCCCCTGTGCACCTAACAGTATATAAGGGACTATATTCATGATTATGCACGGTGGGAGCATACAGATGCAGCCATCTGAGCTAGGAGGAGGAGGAAAAGGTGTGCTGTACAGACCCTTCCCAGGGATGGTCCTGTCCCTGATGTGTTAAAAGTCTATGCAGAAGATAGAGACAAGCTGAGAGGTATGAAAATGAGCCTGCCTGAGGCAGGAGTTGAAATGTTAGCCAAGTCTCCTGAACCTTTGTCTATTGCTTCTACCATTGGTGAATTTCTTTGGATTAATGTTGGTTTAGACTGGCATTTAATTCAGTGCATACTTGGTAGATAGGTCTCTGCATCACTGAAATCTCTGTTAACTGCTGCTCTAGGTGTCAATAATCACAGAAAACCATATAAAGAGTATCATATGGGAATAATGATGAACCACTCACAAAATAAGGGGGTACAGGTCCCATCTCATTGTCCCAGGCTTACTGATCCAGCAGCTCACTGATGTTGTGCATAGGGCCAGACAGGTCTCCCAAGGCTCCAGGATGCTGAGTTCTTCAGAGGCACTGAACTCACTTGCAGATGGTTTCCGATACCCTGCATTTTCCTAGCTTAATTCTAGTTTGTAGAATTAAATGCCACATAACAAATTACATTGTCAAAGCAGACTGAGAAGAAATGAATCTTTCCAGCCTCATTCTGTTAATCCAGAATAAATAATGTGATATACCTCAGTCCATTGCACAGGGAACAGACTATGCCAACTGATTTCTTCACTCCTAATAGAGAAAAAAAAATGCCAGTTAATGCAGCTGGGAGGGAAATTGAGAGGTCTGACACTTCCAGTGCTGCAGTGGGAAGTCTCTGAAAACTCTTCTGCTTGGTGATGTGTCAGAAAGCATCCTTACACTTTTGAGGACAGCAAAACAGGCGTATTTCTAAGCAGACCTTGCAGATTTTATGTTTTATGCTGACTGCAGCAAAGAAGAGCAGCCTAAGTGTCAAAGCAGACAAGTTAATCACTGGGGTTAATTAGTCCCCTGCAGCCATGAATGGCCACAGACACCACATTACTATTCTCATTGCTCTGAGAAAGGAATTGAGCACATTGCTTACAGAGGTATATAAGTGTTTGGTATTTTCCTTCACTGCTGCCTGGATTGTGAAAGAAAATTACAGCCTGGCTGCAAACGCCCATAGGACTGGAAGTGTTGGCTGCCTTGTGTGGACTATTCTGCCTGCTAAATGCCTGCTCCTCTCCTGACTGCTGGTGGCTATCAGTGCTTTCAGAATGGAATTATTTCTCAGGATCTGTTTACAGTAGCTGTCCGTACTGCCTCCTCCCCGTGCTGTTTGGCAGCAGGAGCCAGGGGAGCTGCTGGTGCTGCAGTCCCACTCCTTGCTTCTGGGTCAGCACCTCTGGGAGAGCTGGCCTGGAGAATGACCAGGAAGAACGCTATCCAAACAGCATCTCACGTAGGCCTGAGAACAGACTTCCTTCTTAGGATGAACAGCCATTGCACAGCTCTCCTACCTTCAAGGCTAGAACCATATACCACATTTTCTCTGCAGCTGCTTTTATACCATGGGCTGCTACAGAGTCAATAAATAATAGCCCAAGATTAAAGGTAGAGCTTGCTGGACCCTTGTGCCTTCACAAGAGAAATGGCATTTCCAGGCTGTTATTCCACAGTTGCTCTGAATTAGAAACAGTACTGTGATAGAAATGGGATTTACTGCCTTCACTTTCCCAGTGTTCAACAAGTTACTAGAAATGTAACAAGTACAGGATGCTAGCTCTACAGTCATGTAATTTCAAGAAATAAAAGATAACGAACAACATGGCTGAAACAGACACTTTTTTTTAGTGAACTGGACTATTGATGAAAATGAAAGTTTGTAGAACTTGCGAATAGCTTTTAGCTACTGATAGAGATAAATCTCTGTGTAAAGGAATATTATAAATGTACAGTGTGGGTGTATTAGAGGTAGAAATGTGGAATAAATCCTGTGCTGATATGCTTCTCAGCAGAGTTTACTATCCCAGTGTGCTCAGTGCCTGTGCGCAGCTAGCAAAAACATTTAAAAAGTACAGGAAAGGAATGTGCATCTGTAGCTATCAGTCACAGGTGCACCCTGTAGATCATTCGGGTTTTGCTTAATTGCAGTTCACGCAAGGCCAAAGATAGGAGGAGGAGGCTCTTATATTGCTTCATGTTGCCAGACCTTGGGCTGATCTGGTCCTTAGGTTAAAAATAACTTGTAGCTATCTCTAGCTTGTGCCTGCTGTCTCAAGGGCCCGTTTTGGAAGGAGCATTTTGAGTATATCAGCAGGGTTGGGGCCAAAGCTCTTCTTCCCCATAGCACACTCTCAGTGTTTGCTGTGAAAGCAGTCTAAAGTCTGTCAAATTTTAGGGCTTTCTAAAGTTAGCAATGCAAGCATGGCCATCACAGTACAACTACTGAACATGGCTGATATAAACCTGATCTGTTAGGTTTTGGCTGCTCTACTCACATATTTTTGGAAGGTATACATTGAAGGATGTATTTTAAGTAAGGTCCATAGTACATCAGCTGATCTACCATGGTGTGCATCTCCCTGGCCAATACCACCCCACTATGTATTACTGGCCAGAGTGGTGTGTGTTGGTATAGCCCCAGTATCAGGTGCTCAGCATAGGTAGAAACATGCCCATCTGAAATAAATTCATTAACTTTATTGCAAACACTGATAAATGACTCTGCTTTGCCTGTGTTTAGCAGATGAGGATGACTGTTCCATGTCAGCTTTTGATATCATTCTATTATGTCTTACTTTTATTTTTTTTTAAGGCCCACAAATCTTTCTTCACCCTTCCACTTCTCCACCCAGATCTATGATAATCTGATAGCTTCTGGCCTGTGAACATCACAAAGCAATGTTCTGCCTCAGGGGGCATTTCTGTGCTCTGTGAGGCAGGTACTGGGTAACGGGCAACTTGCTAGCAGCTTCCATAAACCAGGACCATTGCCTGAGCCCAATGTTGCTCAAGACTTCCTGATTACCTGCAGGGAAACCAGGCTGACTGGTTCTGCCAGAATCACTGCTCACTAGGAAAACCCCATTTTGACAAAAATATTGTTTACTGTTTTAGTCACAAAATCATAGCGATCTTAAAAAAAAAAAAAAACCATGAAAGCAATTGGGTTTTAAATGAAAAATAATCTATTAAAAAAATAATTGAATTCCAAACCATATTTATGTAGTGGCTTCTCACATTTCAGCCAAATGTAAGGCTTTGTATTCCAGGTTCTATATGATTTAGTGATATCAGTATTACTAATGCATAATCCAGCATTCTGTTATGACATAATTACTAAGTCAAAATACCTGGCTAATCTACTGCTGACTTTATTTAAAAATCATTATAATCAGCTACTGCTTAACATGGATTAAAGCAACTTACTTTCCATAACATAGTGTTTTCCAAGAGATAGGGGCAACTTGTAAGATCTATGACAATTTGGCTAATAAAATAAGAATGGCTTGTTTTCATTCTTTCTTTAAATGATTTAGCTATAACAAGCATGAGATATTTAATACAGAAAATAAAATGTTCCACTTGGAATCAGAAGTTGTGTCTGTATGTCTGTTTATGTGTTATTCAAAAGGAAAACTTCGGTCTGAAATAAGCTCAAGTTCTTGTGAGCACAAGAATCTTACATTGTGCACATTATTTTTAAGGGATTCTGTTCCAGGGGAACTTTGCAAGTTATCCACAGTTACTTCAAGGCAGACTAAACCCAGAGGTCTACAGGATCCCTGATGCCCAGAGAAGTGGTAGATGTACCACCCCATGAGGGGTGTGATTCTGGGCAACCTGATCTAGTAGAAGATGTCCCTGCTCATTGCAGGGTGGTTGGACTAGAATACCTTTGCTGCAGTTCTTGCAATCTATTGGTGGTCAAAGGGCAGCCAGGCCGAGGTGTCCCTGCCACCAAAGAGGCTTCTGCTTGCTCCTCTTCCCTGGACACCCAGGTTTACTGAAGCTTCTCCTCACCTCCTACACAACCCCCAGCTTGCAACAGCTGTGAGATTTCCAATGTGTGTTCACGTTTAGGATCTTTCCCAATGCCAAATGAGATCAATCCCCAGAATTCATTTACTTGCATTTCTATTTGAATGGCACTATGGAGAGCTAACTTAGAGAGCAGGTAGGTCTCAGCAGGTACATCCAAGGTAAGCGGCTTTAAAAGAATTTGGCAGGGCTTTCAGACGTATTTTGATAATAAGCACAAAATGAAGATGAAGGTAAAACAGAAAATGAATGCTGGGCACCTGTTCTTTGCAGGAAAAACAGACCCAACAGAAACCACGAATGCAATTCACACTCATCTTTGAAAGTCTGCTCTCTTAAAATACTGACGTCTGATCAAAAATTTATGAGTCTGTTCAAGAAGGTAATGCTTGAAATGCGATCTCTGCTTTTCAAAATTACACTACTTAATAACTGAGTAGAAAAAAATACAGTGGCCAGCTTTGAGAACTTCACTTAACAGCCAGAATTAAGAATATTATTTTGGCTCAGTGCTGGACTTGTATGTGCCTGTGCAAGTGCGTGTTTGTTTATATGCCTTCAGAACAAATGTAGAAGAAGGGAACACATGGTTCACAAGGTATATTATATTTTGTGCACAAAATCCCATGAAAATGTAAACATAAACAAAGTTGGTAAGACCGAAGTAATGTAACATGAGGAGGGGGAAAATAAAGTTGGTCATGAAGTTGAGTTCAGAGCACTCCACAGCACAGGTCATTTTAAGAAAAGTTTGAAGCAATGCTAGGTCAGGCATCATGCCCTTCCACCCGTCAGGGAAACATATTCTAGGAAACAGATATGAAAAGGGAAGATAAATTACGTAGCAATCCTTCTTGTTATATGGAAGAGAAAAGAGAAAATATCAGCAAGCTTGCATTATTTGCAAGGCATTAAATGTTTTAAGGGCAAATGCAAACCCCAGGAAAGTCAAAGATGTAGCCATATGTTATCAAAACATGTTTTCACTTTCTATGAAGTAACTAATCAATTAGTAAGGTTATATGCTGATGAAGAAACATTCTTAGATTTAATATAAAATTGCAAAAAGCCCATACTTAATGATTGGCAAGAGGCTGAATTTTCGTATCTTTTTGACCATAAAATTAAAATAAAATTTATCGAGTACATCCCAAATTTAACCAAAAGGCCACCAATTCAGATGTGTTTTCTTTATCTGGTGTCATTTCCACTATCATATAATTCTCACTATTCCTTGGTAGTTATTAGAAATCTGACAAAAAGTTATATTGTGAAAACCTAGAAAATATGCAAGGGAATAAGAGCTGTGGGATCACTTGTTCATGTTCTCAGGATGACATCGAGTCATGTCTCATGTGTGCAAGTAACAAGCACTACTTCTGCCTGTACAGAAACACTGATCTCTTCTCAGGAACATCCACTTCTCATCACTCCAGTTTTGATTCTTGCCTTGTTTTTGCTCGGCCTGTACCCTAACATGGGAACAGCACGCCCATGGGAACATTGCCAGCATCAATCAAAAGCTCCACTTATCTGCGACACCGACTTCAGTAGCAGCCAGTTAGGGTTATGTAAAGAAGCATACCAGCAATGGGAGAGGAGAGCAGTACAGCCTCCCCTCCATAGGATGTGCTACCACCTCTCCAGCACAAGTAGCTCCAGACAGTCTTGCTGAGCATACTGTGGCCTTGATGAACTTCCTTCTTTGACTTCATCAAATTACTTTTAACATTTGAAACATCAAGTGCTCAGAATTCAACTCAGAAAGAAGGTATTTTATTCACATTTCTTCTAGGGGAACAAGGAAGAGTGCTTGAATATCTCCCAACTTCAAAAATAAATGAACAAAACCTCAAATTGTACGATGTTTTCTCCCAAACAGCTTTCCCAGGCAGAAAGACAATTTGGAAGTGAAGCTCTCAGAAAAGGTTGCAGTCATCCCTAATATAGCAATATCCTTGTGAGTGTTGCCTCAACTGTAATCTAATGGATTTTTCTGAGTTTAAGGTCACTATTTTACCTTAGATGAAACAGATTTTGTATGCTGTGCCTCTTTGTCTGAGGTTCTTAACACACAGTAGCACAGTAAAGTAAAAAGAAGATCTTAACACCCATTAACCTATTGGCCACTGTTAACCGCTTTGTATATTCCTCAGGATTACAAATTACACTGAAACTGAAAGCAGAAAAATCAAAATGAGAAACATGTGAAAGCTCTACAGAGATATGAAGGGCCAAAGGGCTTCTGGGGTCTAATTTATTTTGAGTAGTCTGTGCTCCTTTGAAAAACCCTTGAGCAGATGATTCAGCAGGGTTATCTGAGGAAACTGGCCACCCAAAGGAGAGGTGTCTTGTTCAGTCTTACGAAGTTTGTCTCCAGCCTGCCTCTGCTCTTCACTATAATCCAGTAAAACAAATATAAAATGGGTAGATGATGGCAGTAAGGTAAATGATGAATTAGAGGCACTATGCAAGAAGACCAGAAGAGGGCTGGCCACAAGAATATAACACTGAAGTTTTTCCCAAAGTGAGGTATCATGGTGGAGCAGGCATTCAAAGGGTTAATTTTCTGTCTGTAGTCTCAAATTGGGGTATTTCAGTTTTATCTAGACTGTAATCCTAACCTTTAAGCGCTGCCTAATCCAGAGAAAAGGCGCCATCAGTGTCAGACAAAACATACATTTAGTGAAAGTAACCACAGTTTTTCCAATACTGCTTTTACTTTAGCCAGCCTTTTCTTCCATTTGGCCACAGACTTCATTTTCTCACTTCTATTGGGTGCAGTGCAGCAATGTGAGCCCTGCAGAGGAGCTTAGCTCAGAGCTAACCTACAGGGCATCCCCTCAAACCCTGTACTGCCTAGGAGCTCTGCTACTCTTTGCTCAAGTGAGTCCAGAGCTCCATAGCTGCAGGCACAACTGCACAAGCAAAGGGTTTTGGTGACATTACACAAGGGTTTGCAAAAAAGCATTCATGTGCCTGTAATCTTAGGCCAAAGAACTTGTGCTGAATTTCATCTGTGCAATTTGGGACTCAAAGAGAGCAGGTGTGCTCTAAGGGTGAGCTAACCGCTTCAGACCATGGCAAAGAGGTAGAAAAGTTCAGCTGAAGGAAAGGCAGCTGCCTCTCTCATATGCACTTTGACCAGATCCTCCTTAATAAAGTGCCTTTAGTGGATCACATTAATAAACAGGCTGTCATACAGAAACAGGTGTATTTTAATGTAGGCAGGTTCCTAGTATTAATATAGAGACAAGCACATCAGTGTGAGCCAGACACTGGGCATCAGTGCTAAATTCAGCTACAAGATTGGGTGAGTTGTCTGCAGGAAAGAGGTTAATGTCAGCACTGTCCTTAGGAAAGACTCTTAAAATACCACATCTGAATATATGGTCTTCTCAAGCTACAAAAATCTGCCAGGCTCATTGCCAAGAGGAATAGGGTTGCAGATGTTGTGGCTTCTGTTCCTTGGTGCTTCTGCAGGATGATCTGCACACACATACATTTCCAAATCCAGGACAGTGGTTTTATCTTTAAATGGCAGTGGGTGCCAAGGAACTTTCCCCCAGTAATTGTAGACCGTCTGGATGAACCTGGCATTGTTTCCATGGGGCTCAAACATCAAGGAGGAAAATTTCTGATTAATAAATTCCACGTCTTACTCTTCTATCTCCTCTGTACAGCAGTCTGTGAAGGCATTCCTGAATACGCATTCTGCAAGGCTTCAGGCTCACTGCACTGTGTGTGTAATTTATTTTTGTGTGCCTCGAAGCCTGAACACTTGGTAGGTAACTTCAGGCAGTCAGCTGAGGCACCCACAGTGAGAAAAGAGCAAACACACTGGAGGCTGATTAAGATCCTATTTGCAAAATCATCCTATTTACACAAGGAAAAATGTGTCTGTGTGTTTCTGCGGGTGTGCAAAGAGGTGTGTAAGTATACTCACATCCTTACATTTTTACAGGATAATTTGATGCTGTCTGAAAATGCAGCCTAAGGTATTTAAAAGCAAAGAGCATAATCTATGGAGAGGAATAGAGTATCCTGCTAAAAATATTGTATGTCTGATCTGGGAATACTTACGGTTTAAGTGGGCTATAAATGAATACTTAACTGTTTTAGTGCTGTGAAGTGATGACCCTCACGTGGCCTTGGGACATGCTGCATGATCTCCTTTAGCTGCCACTCTACTGAAAATAATGGGAGCGTGCATAATAGCCAGCCTGGGGGGAAGGATTGCCTCTAGGAACTACCAGACTGTCCTCTGCCTCATATAATGTTCTAATGTTGCCAGAACAATGTAAGTCTGCTAGCCTAGATACAATAAATATTATTTATGAATTTCAAATCAAAAGCACATGCAGGCTGAGCCCCACTTTATAATACCTGGAATAGTACTGCTGTTGCTATACAAATCATAAATCATTTTGTAAGAAAGAGAGAAGTATTTATCACTTGTACATAAATAATTTTAGAGTTGTAAGGTTGTGTGGCAGAAAAAAATAATTAATATATATTTTTAACAAATGAAAATGTGAAGTTTGGCTTATTCCAATTCATGATATTTTGTATAGGAAACTATTTGGACAAACAGTGAGCATTTGTTTTGTCATTATGAATATTGCTAATTTTAGCATGAATGATCATTCATCAAAGAATTCATGCCTGAAATGAAATGCTTCACCATTTGCTATTCTCTTCTCATAAATGTTTGTTTTCTGGTCACAGGAGGGAAAACAGAGGATGACTATGCAGCTCTCCACGCAGTGCAAATAGGGAGTAGTGGCAAGAAGCATTCAGACAGTCGAACAAGGTAACATTAGGCATAAAGTCCTCTTCACTCCTTTCACACTCCACCAGGGAAGCAATGTCATCCCCAGCTCAGTGCAGCTCAGTTCCACCAACGCAGCATCTCAGCTCCACTGCCTGAGTTTACTGGAGTTGTTCGCAGGATTAGACATCACACAGCCTCTCCCCTGCCAGGTTGCAAGGGTGCAGGACCTGGAGGAGGGCCTTCAGGCTCTCATGGCTGTGCTTCCCCTTGACTCTGCTTCCCTTGGCTTGTCAGGTGACACTGGTGTTGGCTTGTGTCTTCCACCCAGCACCAAAGGAAAAAGGAATTTCAAAAATAGACACATATGAAAACCGAATCTAGGCTTTTAATAAGGATGAAGGCTGAATGTGTGCCAGGGTAGACTAAAACAGAGTACCATAGTCAGGTCTTTGTGTTCCCCAGCAGCATTCCAGCACTAGTTCCCATCAAAAAGTACCTGAGGTGACACTTATCTCTATCCTCTTCAATTCAGCAAATCTGACATCGAGTGTCCCTTCATCAAGAGAAGAATCAGAAATCCAGATTCATAGCATCCCGTATAAAGTGTTAGATTACTTGTCAACTTCACCACTACAAGAACAAATAGAAAGTAGAGGTCAGTCTGCAGCCCTCAAACTGGAGCTGTTGGGAAAAGTGTTTTTATGACATGCATGTGCTCAGCTAAACTCATAAGTGTGAGTGTAATCAGCATAATGCAGTGAATTCTTACAGAAAATCTTCAGTCTGGTCATGATTTCTTCTCTATCTTGCACCACAGTTTAACTCATTGTCCTAGTAAATATTCTCCTACTCTTCAGCATTTATTTTCAGCCCTACTGATGACCTGTTTCATCTAGTAGGGGTCCCATTACTAATAACACTGAAGAAGTGTCTGGTTATAAACTGTTCTACTGCTGAGCTCTGATTCCTAGAACATTTGATATGAAGGACATTTTGTGTATGTGATATATTGAGCATACTTTTTTTTTCCACAGCATAAAATAATCTGTCTGGATCCTGTTGAGCAAACTGTGCATGTGGGTCTAGTATAGACCTGGGTTAGTATAGCCAAAGAAAGGTACAAAAAAGGGTTCACAGGGGGGAAAAAAGCCCTGAATTTCAAAATCCCTAAGTTTGGAGAAAAGGTATATTCGTATGTTGAATGAGAAATAAACAACAGGAGGAATGAATGGTTCAGGATTTACATGCAGTATTGGAATTGTTTTCTAAGTCCACCACCCAAAAAATAAGGCTGTAATTAAAGGTCAATACAATCTTTTTTCCTTTAATTACCATCCCAAGCAACTGAGAATGAAGGAACAATCATTGCAAAGGATCTCCTGTTTCCTCTCCCTCCTTATGTTTTGTTCAGCACTGTGATACCTTTACACACCCTTTGCTTTATCTCCATGAAAAAAGGGGCTGAGAAAAATTAACCGTAAACTCACAGAAATATGATCAACGTTTCTCTTTTATGTTAAGTTGAAGCAAATGTCCCATGATAGGCCTTTAAGGCACTTAGCAAAGGGCAGAAAGCATCAAAAGGCTGTGCTAACTAAATTTTGGTAGCTTTAGCGTTTCCTTTGTTAGAGATTTTTTGCCTTTCATCTCATTTTTTTTCAGTTCATGATTGGCTTACACCTGCTTTGGTTAATTTTGTGGGAGTAAAAGGCTTCTTTCTGCTAACTACCCCTCTCTTCTTTTTCAGCACTATGTGCTTCTAATTACATCTTCTGCCAAAGGTGATCTTTCTTTGTGTGTTACGCTGGACTGCCTTAGAGAAAGCAGTTCAGACCACATAGATATCACTGCAAGGCATGTATTGCTCTGCATTTTCATCACTGCATCAGTTCTGTTCCTTCGTATTTGTAAATTTGAAATCAGAAAGATTTTCTCAGCGTTTCAGTGTTTCACACAAATAGGCTTTGGTGAAAACCATCTCATTCCAAAATGAAGACAACAACTAATAGGCTGAATAATTTATAAAGAGCAATTTGTTAAAGAGGGCAGACAGCTCTCCTTACTTTTGGTCCATCTTTATTGCTTCCAGAAGGCAACACTCTCAGGAAAGTTTTCATGGCCAGATGTTCAGCTTTCCCAGATGTTGAAATATTTTTGGAAGGACCATCAGTCAAGATAAAATTACAGGTCACTGGGGATACGAGCTGACCTTTACAGGAAGAGGGTGGTTTGGCTCACAAACCGGCCTTCCCGGCCAAAAGCCTTCCAGGAGGTCAATGCTGTGACATCTCTAATTGAATCTCATTATTCAATCTAATGGCTTCGCTCAAGTCTGGGTATTACCCTGGAGTGCAGGACAGCAGAATCAGAGACTGGTATTTTCAACCTTGGCAAAGCAGCAACTAATCAATGTGCTGATCATTACCATGTCATCAGCATCACCTACTAATTGTTCCTTCCTAACAAATTGATTGTGATGCTCTGGCTGGCACCAAGAAGCATTTTATGCCACAAATTCAATGCAAGAGGTCTCTGAATATGAGCTGCCATGACAAAACCCAGTCCAGTGTGATGATATTCTCACCACAGCTCGTGACCAGAGGAAAAGCCAGCCCTGGAATTCCTCTCTGCTGCCTCAACACAGGCATCCGGTGCCACCTGAAATCTCACCAGCCCTCACATTGCTGCTCCAGGAGTATGGAAAGATTTTCTAGAAGTCCTGTGTCACATCTGCCAACACCATGTATGTGTCCTGGGTGCTTGAAAGCCTCTTGAGCAGTACTAGATACTTATGTATTGGCAGCTGAACCTGCTCTTGGTGCGTAGCCAGCTGAACGAGGCTGACCATAGGCTATAGGAAGGGTGCATGAGCACGGGTTTCTAGTTCTGCTGTATAAGCTCTGGTCCCCATGTGGCAGAGACCACAGACTCTCAAGGTCCTCTGTCACAGCTGTTGGCGCCATTGCGAGGTCAAATGGACCCTGGGCGTCCTAGATGGAAACTTCCTGTGGGCAACCAGACTATCCATCCCTCCTATCTGGAAAGACAGACGCAATCCTACAAACTGACACCCACATGCATTTTCCTTCATCTGGAGTGGAATTGCAGTCCTGAGGCAAGTGATAGGAACTGTTTCCAAGCAGTAATGCCTTTGGTCTGCTTCTCAAATTGAGCCAAATTAGCATGGGACACAAAAGGTTCTGCAAGGAGCTGTGACTTTAGATAGGCATTTGGTCAGCTACTGTTAAACGTATCACTACATTACTGCAAACTGTAGCCTTACATGGGGACAGTGTACAAAATGTCACCTGTCTGCAGCTCTGGGATGAGCTGAGTCAGGGAATTATCATCTGAAAAGGATTTTTGCTGGGGTTTAGGCCTGGTTAGTTGTCAGCCAGGTGTGGCTCAGCTAGACCCTTCACAGATTCCAATGCTGGCCCATGAAAGACACAGGAGCAAGTGAATATGGGTCAGGTTAAATTTATTAGGAAGCTGCAAACAGGAAAAATATATAACATGTTTTGAATTTATGGTCTGGGGCAATAAATACATTTTGCAACACCTGGGCTAGATGAAAACTATTAATAGTTTAAATGTTAAAGCCTTTGTCTTCACTGCAAAGCAGCAGTGAGTGATCAGCAGTCACTCTTCTTGCTGATCTTGCAAGTTTAACAGTCTTTTCCCCACTGCTGAGTGAGTCCCAGATGGTTCATATAGCTATTTGTCCTACATACTCATAAGGATCCATTATCTGTATAGCTGACTCGTGCAGCAAAAAGATTTTCCAACCCAGAATATTTCCTCTCAGTGCTCTGTGCTATGGTTTTCAGGCATGCATGCAGTATTTTAATTGATATATTTATTGTTTAATACAGAATCATTCCTTTGAAAAAGACCTCATTGCAAAAAAAAAGAGTACATTAAATGTTGCAATCAGGACACAGTGAGGATTGAGATCATTCTGCTGCCACAGGGACAGGAATTTTGCAGCTGAGGTTGTCATAAACCGAGCACCCACCTGGTTCCCTTTTGTACATTTATGCCAGCAAAGCTAAACTTGCAGATACAAAAAGAAGGCTGTAGACCTGATGGAAAAAGGCAGGAGTAGCCTGATGGTGTGTAGGGCTGGGAGAGACTGCAAGAAAAGCTTATGCTTGTGCTGAGGGAAAAGTAGAGCTTTTGTGATTTGCAAGCAGTCCAGCAGTTTATACAGTTGATCAACTTGGTTTTCAGATGTTTTTTAGGCAAACTGATGGGAATGGTAGGAAGAGTTTTGCTAAGACAAGAGTAACTACCCTCTGTAACAAACCCTTCTGCAAAGCCACAGGTGGCAGATTTCATCTCCAAAGACATGATGAAACATAATGAACTGCCTGCCTGGAACCCCTGGCACCACTGGGTACCCTGGGATCCCCAGGTGCTTCAACACCCTCCAGCTCCATGCTGCTAGAAACGGATGGGAGATGAGACATCCCTCCTTGGGGACTACAAACAACTGAGTCAGAGAGAAATGAAGTTCATCTCTGTGCAGCTCTGCACTGAGATGTTTTAGGTAAGGGCACACAAGGGTGCACTTTCTGGCTCAAGAAGGCTACTTCATGGCTGAGGAACATTCTCCTCCAGCAAGCCAGCTCACCTAATCTCGTACCCCCAAATGTAATGGGAAAAATGATGATAAACAGGGGGTAAGGTGTTGCTTGGTGAGCTCCCTTGCTGCTAGCAGGCAGGCTGAGATGCGTTAAACAGGGCAGCATCCCCTTGCATCACCTCACTTTTGCAGGGCTAAGACATGGTGCCTGTCAGCTGCCTATGCAGCTCACCTCCAAGGGCTCCCCACTCTCAAAATATGCCTTAAATAGGTCATCTGTGTACTGATTCAGGACCACTTTGAAACTGGGAACAGTGTCTAAAGGAAGGGTAGCATGCATGACCACATTGCTTTGCAGCCGGGGTTATATTACACAGAGAGAGGTACAAACCCAGCCAGAGAATCTCTGCCTGACAGTGCAGGACTGGACAATCCATTGGCATGACACAGTGCCCCACAGGAAACATAGCTCCAGTGTGTGCTAAAGCAGTCGTATAGCTCTTTTCCTGCAACTGGCTCACACATCTGGCCTGGTGGGCTGGAGAATATATCCATGGACTGCAAACTCTGTGGCAGAAGCATCATATTTTTTTTCCAATTCAGTAGCACAAAATGTAGTAAACAATCTTCATATAGGATACATAAGCAAGGTGCCACTGCCAAAACTAAGTCTGTTTGCTGTGTTGTCCTGCTCCTGGCAGAGCCAATTTCACCTTGGCAAGGGGGAGCTATCATTTGGAAACAGCACAGCTGTTTTTCACTGCCTGAATCACAGAAACCCATGTCACTCCATGCAAGTGTTTAGAAACAGGCACCATAACCCCTCTTCATGTGCGTGAGTCATGGGCAAGAACATCATAAGGCAAAGATGTCACTGCAGCAGGTGCAACAGCTGCTTAACAATGGATTTTTCTTCTCCTTTTTTAAGCATATTCACTGTTTGCTAAACTTTATGCTGGCCCTCAGAGTACTGGCAGGTTTTCTGGATTGGCATGCCTTTGAATTATACAGGAATTCTGAACTCCCTCTCAAATCCATTTAAACCCCCTGTTAGCAGAGTACTTCTGCTTAAACTACTTAAAAAGCAAAAACTAAATGCTGAAAATTTGCTTTGCCATGGCCCCAACAGCTACAAAATCACTTGGCGCCTGCCTTCATAAATCAGCTTACAGTCCAGCCAAGATGAGCTTCTCTAAAATACCTTTTTATTACTTCACAGGGTATTAGCTTTTAGCCATCACGGGCTCAAAACAAGCATGTTCTTCCTGGAACTGCTTGGATTCCATCCCCTCTTCTACTTCCAAAACAGAGACTTATTTTAAAAAACACTGCAGTAGTTCAGACTACACCACTGCCAGGACAAAGCATATGATAGAGGAGGAAAAGAGTGAAGTACCTGAGCAAAAATGGGGCTGTCAGAGGGCCATAATCTAGTTCCTAAGGTGGAAGACAGACAGCATGTCCAGACATCACAGGTGAAGAGGAGGGAGTAGCCCTTCAGAGAATGCATTGATGATTGTGTTGACACTCACAAAATGCACTGGGAACAAGACATGCTTCTGGCAACAAGGCACCGAGTCAATCAGGTGCTTTTGTAACATCAGCACAATAAGCAGATTAGGAGCAGCACTGACCACCTTTGTAACACGTTCAGATGTCTCACTGGGACCAGGTCCTCTCAGAGGAGAATTGCAGCTGCTGAAAACTAATCTGCTCGTGCAGTGCTTGGTGCAAACTGAAAAAAAGGCTGTTTCAGCACATTCAGGAAGACTATTCTAGGTCTAAGGTTTGTGGGGAGTTAATTTTGCTGGATTCATTCCCTTGATTTGAGTTCAAAATGCTTTGCTTGTGAGGCACAATAAAGTCAATAGCAACTCTAGTTGACTGTGGGATATTCTTGGTCTTGCTACATTAGAGGAGGCTTCTGGCAGCAGCTCCGCTCAAGGTGGCAGAGTGCTTCTGACGTACACAGACTTTTTGTTTCTTACTTTTCTTGACTAGAAGAGGACTGGAATAGGACTGGAAGACTAAGGTATCAACATTTAGTCATCTGTATGTGAGCTGGGTGTCTAAGGTCCCCAATAATGGAGAACTTGTTGATACAGTCAGTGCCTGTCCATGGCATTAAGTCTAGTACTCAGAAAAAAAAAAAACAAAAAAACAAATTATTTTCTAGAATCCTTTTAATGTATTGGGAAGTTAAACTTCCTTGGACATAGCCAAGTTGCTGATAGGTGCTGAGTGCCAGACTGAGTGCTCTAGGCTATTCTTCCAGGTCTCCATGTGGCGACACTGGGAATTCCTGTGTTGCACCTGTCACCTCCTTGCTGATGTTTCAGATTCCCTACAGTATCTCAGGAAACATGAAAAATCTCTGTGGAAGCAATTGAATCACCCTCTGAGCTCAGGTGTCAACATCTCTTTACAAACACTTCAGTGTAGATACTTCAGTCTTGAGCTGTGCCTTATCTAACAGAACTCTGCAGTAGCTAAAGCTGCCAGTCTGCATAACAAGGCTTTGTACCATGCTCAGCTTGCAGATTAGGGTCTTTGTTCCTTCACCCCTTCTGCTCAATAGGGAAGTTCTTGTTCTTTTGCTCTGTGCAAGAACCTCACCTATGGACTTTTGGGCCTTCATGGATTTTTTCATGGATTTCTGGTCTAGTTGAGTGGGATTGGATATAGATCATCCCAAACTACCCTTGCATGTTGGGCCAATTTCGTCTTCAGCAGTATTCATGTCAGTGATGCTATTAAGTGTTATGACAATTGGTAGGAAATGGTAAGGCTTTTCCTGTAGTTGGGGCTGGTCAGAATACAGCAGGTATAATTCATGGGACCTCCTCTTCCTTAATCTTACTCATTCATACTATTGGGCACTGTTTCATTCAATGAAATATTAAGAGAAAGGTGTCCCAATTTAATTTTTTTATAAGGAAAAAAAAAAAAAAGCCAAAAAGAGCAAGAATATGAGGGCATGGCACATTCTGAATAAGGAAGCTGTTGAATAGCAACATTACTGAAAGATTTCAGCTAAATGTTAGATGAAACTCCAGCACAACAAATCAGGTATAAATATGAATGGGATTGGTGAGTTTGAGCAAAGTTATCATCTTTTTTAAAACATTTATTAAAGTGAGGTTGATGGACAACAATTGCATCTTGAGGTTTTTTCCAAACACCATGTAGCCTCACCATGACACCTTTTTTTCTTTTCCTGAAAACCTTACTGAAAACCACACTTAAATATGACGGCACACTTCCATTCACCTCCTGCAGGCAATAGATGGACTGTGGCAAGAAAGTCAGTGGCTCTAGCAAGCTCAGGCCCTGTAAATGGCTGAAGTGAGGTTGTCTCAGCACCAACACCCATTCTGGGCTGAAATAGTCCATAGTGCTGATACATGAGGTGAGTACTGCTCACTACCCACACTGGAAAGAATGAGGCTGTGGAGAAGTGTCACTCTTCCCTTTACTCTGCTAAGGCAGGCAAGTGCCTGGTAGTACACCAAAATGTCCAAGCAGGTGTTACACCTCTGTGAGACACATCATACTGGCACTTGTACCCTCTGCATGAAGCAACACAGGCAAGAATGCCTCTTCCACTGACACACACAAATGCCCTGCATTAGCAGCGCCTTCTTCCATTTTATTTCCTCCACAGAGATTCTCAGAATATTTTCTGTTTGGTTTTGTTTTCACTGATTTTCAGTGTAGAGGAATTAAAACAAAGTAGATTTTTGCTCAACAGCAGTTTAGAAGCGTGCTTTAAAGAAACGAAAAAAATTAAATAACCAAGCTATGTCTTGTCATTCAGAATGAAGCCAAACACATAAAATGCATAATTACTGTCATATGCAAGTGGGTTTTGTAACTTGAATAAAATGAAAGACAAAATAAAATGCTTTTTTCATTGTTTCTTTCTGATTCACTGCCTCCAAACCCATAGCGCTTGAAGAGGATGTCAAAACAAGAGCTGGATGGGAACTTTTCGATTAAATGTTTTTCACCAGAAAATGCTGTTTCATTGAAACCAAAACTTCTCAAGGAAATCTGTCTGTAGCTGAAACTTTTGTTAGAAAAGGTTTGGGGCTTAGAATGATATTTCTGGTTAAAAAGAGACAGGCAGATAATCTTAATGTACAAGACAGAATCTAACATTGCCTGTGTTAGATTCCCCTTGCCAGGTGAATGAATGAGTTATTGCCTCACCAAACTCTTTCTTGCCGTCACTTATTTTTCTGACAAATTTCAACAGCCTTTTGATAATCAGTATAATCAAAATGACTGTTGAAATCTCAAGAAGTTTTGCAAGCTAGAGTTCTCATTTCTAACTAGCCTAATAGCCAAATGCAGATGCATGAGTCTTGTTGGGATGTCTGTTCAACCCCAGTTCCAAAAAGCTTTAAGCCTATGAAAGATCAAAATAAAAGCATAAGCCAGAGAAATTTCCATAGGGAACATCAGATCTAAGTACTTGGAAGAGTTCCGTGTGACTCAAAGAGTGGCTAAACACTGTTGTCTTTCATTGTTGGTCATGTTCCAAACTGACCTTTGTCAAGGAGTTACCCAGTGGCTTATTTTGGGCAGGCATCCAAGTCAATCTCTTCAGGGCATTCAAAGATGAGGTATAACAGACTTGGAAGTCATAAAGAAGCCATTGTAGTAGACAAACTGCTAGCAAGAAAACTCAGGGTATCTTCCTGAGCCAGGAAGAAAGCAGCACTGGTGGGATCTGGGTATTGTGCATCCTGTCACCAGAGCACTGAAAACCACTGCACTGTCACTGCATTCCTTTTAAAGTGTTTGTGATTGCACTTGCCTGGGCATCTTCCCTGGTGAACTCTGTAGGTTTTGCATCCTGTGTTCTCTCTTCCTAAAAAAATAAAATGAAAAAAAGATGCACAATAAAAGCAGGAGGTTTAATATACCAAAAGACCTGTATAATACTTAAGCCAGTTACTTGTAGTTTCACAATCTGACAAATGTCTTTTCCCAGGCTGGGAATCCTTACTCAGGATATGCTATGACTGTGGTGATATAGACCTCAAAGAGCACTGGAGAACAAGTCAAACCCCAGCAGGTTTGTCCATTATCAAAATTACAGAGTTTTGTCAAAATTCAGTTGCATTTCTCTGCTTGCATTTGGAAAGCAGTTGTGTTTTCTACAGTATGGGTGACGGAGTTTGACCCAATCCTCCTATGTTGTCTTTGGTCAGTTCTTGTATCAGACAAGTGAAGTGGCATATCTCTGCAGGACTCAGCTGGTGAAGGACCTATATCCAGGAAATTAACCATCAGTTTAATGCAATCCCCTTATGGCTTCCCAGTGACAGTGGGCAGATAAGTAGAATATCATGATCAATGTTCATGCCTGGTGACAGACTGGGATACCTAGCACTGACATCTGACATGAAGCTGTTATCCACCACAGCTCTGACTGTTGTTTTATGATTATGTGAGGGCTGGATTATTGAGCAGACCTAATTCATGGCAAGCTGCCACTTGCGTTTCTGGGAAGGGTGAGTGTAGTAAGAAATAAATACTTCAACTACAATTTTGTATTTTCTCCAAGTTTTTCACATTGTGCTTCCCTGCTGGGTAAAAAAAAGGTGAAGGAGGAGGTTTGACTGCACGTTGAATGGCTTTGCATGGTAGTCACAGCTATACAGAGGTACTAAGACTCAAAAAAACCAGCACAAAAAAATATAAATGTTAAGCCAGTGGTAATGCAGCACCTTTGAAAAGGAGAAGTCATGCTTAAAAGTTTGGCAGGATCAAACCCTCTATTACAGCCCTCTTTTCACCCCTCCCCAAAACTCTTAGACAAAGAATATGAACTTCTGAGACTATAACTGCATGTAAAATCATCATCAAAATCATGCTTCAGTAACATAATTTATTTGGATGTGTGTCAGTGTAGAAACTGGCACTTGCCTCACCTATGTTCATAGTCCAACTTCTCAGCCACAGAGAGCCAAGATCCATGATTTGATTTTCAGTCCAAGGGCACTTCTGATATTTCAACATTATTTTTCACTGCAAAATCACAAAGAAAAGTTCAGGCTTTCAGTGTCTCCCTCCTGGAGGAGCATGGCTTAAAGGCAAGACAAAGATGCATGCGGTGATGCCAGTGATTGAGGATGGAGCTGCCTGTGGGATATGGACCAGCTCTTGCCTCCAGCTCCAGGCAACATGTTGGACACTGTCACCAGGTACCCTCAGGTGGATGGGACTGAAAATCCAGTGCCAGGGAAGGACGTGCCAGGAAAACACAGCCCTGCTACACCCTGCCAAAAGCTGACCCCTGACTTCTGGGTCTCTTCCAGTTACATGAATCAAATGTGATCAGGACTAAATACGATCAAACAACTGATATATAAATATTCATGTGATTTTTTGAGAGAGGGTGAAGTAAAACTCTGTCCATCAAATTCATATAAGTTAAGTAAACTACCAGTGGGGAAATACCATCTCTGAGTCAGCGCCAAAAGAAATAATTATCTCAAATATTTCTTCCCATAAAACTGACTACTTTCTGATTCCTTTGTATGAAAAGTTCCAATGAATTCACTTTGCATAGGAAAAGAAGCAATAACAAAACCAGCTACACATTATGAAGTAATACTTTTGTATTTTAAAAAGTTCCAAATGGAAAATCCCCTTTCCTTCTATTCAGATGTTTTTAATTATCTTCCAAAATGAGGTCCCTGAAGGTGCACAACTTTGCTCTCAGCAATGATGATACAGTGCCATGAAAGTCAATGAGATTACACGTGTTTGATGGCAGAATACATCCCTGCACGTTTATTGCAAATGCACTTGTAGAACACACTCCAAAGGATAAAAAGCTCATAAATAAGTGCAACCTCTGTAAATACGAGCATTTTTGCTGAATGTATGTATGTATTTTTAAGCAAATTTATTAAAACAGAAGTGGATTTCTGGCTTTTTTTTCTTCAAGTGACCTTCCAGACTTCACAAATCTGCCCAGACAGGCCTTATCTCCCAGTCCTCCAAATGTAACATTAGGAAAATATAAGAAGAGGACACCTGTAAAATGCCAGTAATACAACCATCACAGTAACAGTGTATGCATTTCTATTTTGAGAAGAAAAGGCTTTTTGTATTTTGATTAATTGCCTTTGACAGACTAATCTAGGAACATGAATAGGTTGTATTACAGATTATTAACTCCCTAACAGTCCCAGGAACTAGGAGGCAGGTTTTTTGTTGATCTTACCTGACCTTAAATGATACTGTTTTTACTAATAGCAGCAGTGGCATTTTTAAAAATTCAGTATTAATTGAATCCTCTTTTCTTCATTATTTTGCCTGTACTGTGCTTTTTCAAGAGAACCACAAGTCATACCAACAAAAGCCTAGAGAAGCATCTTCACCTTGTAAGTTGCAAAAAAACATTCCTCTGTCCAGTTAATTTATGGCAGTAATTTGGGAGTCTGTTAAGGTGGACGCAGCTGGCTGGCAATGAATGCATTGTTATTGAATATCAGCAACATGACACATTAGTATCCAATTAATTTTTTCAGAGAAAATACATGTAAATTGCAATAACCTATAATAAAGAAGTGAAAGAAAATGATGGAACACATATTTGAACAAATATTTTCATTTCTGCAGCAGGTTTATATGCATCATTTATCCCTAATTTTATCCAGTGATTGATTGAAGTAGACATCAGTAGAGGGACCTGCCTATTGGATGTGCTAGGGCTGAAGTCTTGCTTGGAGCCGACCAGAGTGATTGGATAGCCTCATGATAACTCCATCATGATAACTTTGTACTCCAACTGTACAAAGACAATAGCAGAAATGTCTTTGAGGAGATAAGGCAGACTGTTGAACTTGCAGGTGTCATTTTGTGCAACTGCTGCTGACATGAAAACCACAAACTGTCAGGTCTACACCAGGACTTTACCTTGAATAACCTCATGTAAAGGCTGTGCCTCTGTGAAGCATTGCTGTGGTTTCCTAGCATGATATCCTGGGTGAGGAAAACAGAGATCATGTCGATAACGTTTTGGAAAGAGAAAGTTTCTGTAGAGAGTTTGGCAATAAAATTAACATAATTTTAATTAGAGCTTTCCATAGGAAAAGCTGCATTTTAAGGAAAAACTACATGCATTCAAAATGGTGAAAAACTACTTGGTTTTTTAGCAGCTGGTAACCATTTTCCTTCATCAACAACTGCTGAAAAATTCTGTGGTTTCTAGTATCACTGTTTCATTGAAAGTAGCAATGTTCAAAGAAAGGATATATTTTTAAAAGATGTAATTTAAATAAAGTCCCAGTTTATCTCCAAAAAAAGAATGCTTTTGATGGAAATCTTTTAGCCTGCCCTTTGCAGAGAATACATCTTGCTGGAAAGTGGCAGAGTAAATTCCCCCCAAGTCATTTATATCAAAACCTTACAAAGTACTTTTAGGAAACAGAAGCCTCATTGAAATCACTGCAAGTCAGCCTCCAAATATTTGTAAGGTTTTTTGTGTGTCATGCTTTTGAGAGCCCTCCCTAGCACACCACAAAGTTATGATAAGAAAGAGCTGCACATCTGACATCCAAAACCAGTTAGAAACATCAAATGGTCCTGTCAAACCTGTATGAGAAGCCACGGGGATGTGCTGTGTGGGGTGTAGTTTTCCTCAATGCTGGCTAAGTGGCTTGCAAGGCAGGTGTTGTTTTCAATTTACATAAATCCATGGCGCATCCTGGGAGGAGAGGTGTTTTCGTGTGGATGCTGCCATATCCAGTTACTAGAAATCACTGGTTTTCCAGCTGTTTCCCAACACATGCAATCCTCAAACTTTTGTCAGGACACAATACACTCTGTGGGCACTAAAAACAGGCAGTGAGGGGGAGAAATTGTACATAAAATGCAGCGTATTCTGCAAACTCTGACTCCATGGCCCTGTGCCCTGTACTACTGCTGCAGTGGTGAGCCCTGCCTATGCAGAATGACTACGAGAAAAGCAGTTTGGGTGCCTTGTCTGATCTGGCTTAGGGGCTTCCATGTCCAGATTGTCCTGTTTACATACCAAATGTAGCTTTGTGCCCTCCTTTTGTGCTGCTACCCCACAGGCAATTTGCAGTAAAGCTGCAAATACAGGTTGGTGTCTGCTAGCATCACAGATTTTATCCAAACCTGTGGCAGTGTGCTCCTGAAGTCTGTCCTGTGAGAGAGCTGGCCTATTGCTTACGCTCTGCAGCTATGGGCAGATGTGTCTGAGAAGTTACGATATGGTTACGGATAAAAAGAAGGACAAGAAAACCCAGCTCACTCCCTCTGCCTGTCAGTTTGGTCTGTTGTCCCCTATTTGGCTGGGTGTGTTGTTCCTATCCCATATTAGCTTGTTCCCCCTCTTTTGGCTTTCGATCCAATTTACTTCATACTGACATATATATTCCTATAAGTAATCTATCATAAGTATATCTACTGCTATATTGTTGCTAAGTTTGCTTTGCTAATGACAAGTTGTGGCTATCAGTAATAAGACAAAACTACTTGCTTGTTGCTGTTACTGGTTGCACTACAATGCTAATTGATGCTATTATTGACTGACAGCATACTATTGATTGATACTGTATAATTCACTGCTGTTAGTAATCTGTAATAGCTTAATACATATGTTCATTCATATTCTCTTTGCTAATCATAGCTATATTTGCTAGTGGTGATTTCTGTGGTGTTTGTGGTAATCTGTAATAAAGTAGAGAGACTTAGAGGAAAAGACTTCTATGCCTTCATGTATTATAGAATCCTACGAACCCATGGTTGTGATCTCTACACTAACTGCTTAGGTCATGATGCATCACTGCAGGGGATGTGCCATGTGTGCAAAGAGCGGGTGAGGTCTTGGTCCATGGGCTCCCTGTGAGGCAGGGCTGGGGAGGCAGCCGTTCCCCTCCAGAGTTTGGAACTCTGCAAAATGAAGAAAGAAAAATAATCTGATGTTTTCAGATCTGCCCAATGAAGTGACTGTGAGCAGGAGACATTTTTCTAAGGGCAATAACATGCTTCACAGTGAGACAGGAAGAGATTTCTCTTTTCTTCTTTCTCAATAAGTTCATTTTTTGAGTGGTAGCAGCGGCAGCTTTAGATCAAAGCAGACTTTGTGGCGTGCTGCAGATGGTGTACCATCCTTTCAAATACATTTGCCTGGAATGAGTACTGCTGGACACGTAGCAATTTGATTCCCTTTGGGTGCTATAGAAATCTATTAATAACAATTATTTTTTTCCTTAAACTTTCTTTGCCATTTCCTGACATTATGAAGGACTGCAGAGTTTTGCCCCTGAAATCCCAAAGGAGGGCACTGGACCACTGTGCAAAGGAGAGAAGCAAATTCCCCATGCAGAAACACTTGTTAGCTGGGCTCTGCTTTCACCTCTCACTTTTCAGATGAGTAGTTGCGTAACCCCATAGAAATCCCATAAGCCAGAGCAATCATTTGTGGGTTTTCTTCTCTGTGTTCAGACCCTTGGTGAGTCTTGCTGCATGGCATCTGCAGTGTGTAAATACAGAAGTCAATGACATGCTAAGCAGGTGTTTCCCCCCCCCCCCCACTTACTCTATGTATGTGAATTTCTCAGGAATTCATAAACCCTTCTTGCATGAACGCAGGCTTAAAGTGAAGAATAGGTTTGTGCAAAGAAGGGCAAAGCTGCCTGAGAGGAAAAAAAGCTCTTAATTCTGCTAACCTGACAGCTTGATTTTAGGAAACACTGGGCATCCACAGTTTCATAGCTATGGAGCCCAGTGGCAGCCACCAATATTTGATAGGTCCCAAAGGCTAGAGCTCCCAGAATCAGAAACCTCCCTACAGGAGTACGTTCCTGGTCTGAGGGGTCTTGTGTGGAAAAGCTTTAGACAAGTACATGGGTTAGTGGCTGGCCAAGCTGGGTTAATTTTAGAAAGCTGCAAATATATAACCTTCCAACCAAGAGTGACAAATTTACTCTTGGATGAATTATGGATAAATGAATCCATATCAAAGACTTCCAAATGCCTTTGCGAGCTTGCTAGCAGTGATCTTGTGATCAACTTCTGTGCTGGGAGAGATCTTTTTGCCTTGGACTACATGACTGGGACACGGTGGTTGCTGAAGAGCAAATGCCATGTCCCTCTGTTCCCTCTGGACTTGTGCCCAGAAGTGTAGTAGTGGCTTGGCACTGGCAATGCAGTACTGCAGCAGGAGGAGAGGAAACCCCAGTCCCGCAGCACCAATGTCCCTTTCAGGTACAGCATTAGAGCTAACTCACTTTCATGCACCTTGGGACATGCATCCATCTCAGACCTCCAAGGAAGCTCCAAAACATAGTCAGTTGTGAAGGGACAGAAAAGCAGCTTGGAGAGCTAGTGTCTGACATTGAGGTGGCTGCTACAGTGCACCAGGTCTCAGGAACCTCCAGCAGGGACCTTAAATCTGACTACAAAGATGTGAACCTGTGCCTGAACAGAAAGAGGACTTTAGTGAGAAGCACAGAGAGGAAAACAGCTTTGTGACATCATCTACAGAGGCTAGAGAAGCTACAAGGATCGATCCTAGGCTCTTGCCTCTGCTGTTTCCTGCCTCTTCACACTTTTTCTTCTCTCCTTTACCATGCTTCCTCTTTTCTTTTCACCCCTATGATTTGAAATAGCAATGTTGCTTCCTCTTGCTTCATTTGATAGACTTTTATATAGATTTAAATCAATATAAATAAAACCTATCTCTATAAAGGCATATTGATAATACCATAAAGGCAATGTGTGTATTTTGTATATGATATATATTGTACAGATACACGTTCAGATTTTTAAGTATATTATTTAATATATTCTAGATGTATATATGTTTTGTGCCTTTTTTTTTTTTTAAGTACACACCTTTACTAGCTTTGCTTCATATATGTGACAAAACAGTTCATCTTTTCTGTCGCTGGTTGAACTGGAAGTTAATAACAGTGATTACTCCTAGTAAGTTAAATAAGAAGCTGATTTAACTGGGGCAGCACTTTCATTTGATTTTCTTACTTGCATTTTCTATCTTGTTTAGCATTGCAGCTGCAGTTAAATCAATTGGCACCATCTGTCCAGATGCCTATGTTCAGTTGCCTATCAGTAGAACCTAGTCTTAATGTTTCAGATCATGCTTTAACTTCTCTGCCAGTGCCTGCATACTGAATTTCCAACTCCTTTTCCAAAAGGTGAGCATGAAGCAAAACCAAAATGGAGCTGCAATATGTTTTCCAGCAGCAGAGCAGACCTGTACCCTGTGAGGGGTAAGCCAGCTCTTGTCTTGGGGTATGGTGCTTGGTGCAGGTCAGTGTGGAAGTGTGGAGAGCAGGAGTGAAATTTTCCTGTAAGGCAGCCAAAATGTTATGCATGATTTTTTTTTCCATATGTGCACAGATGCTTTCTCTGTAATGATGGAGAGCATAGAAGGTGCCATCCAGCCTTAACATTTTTCCATCACCATGCAAAAGAGCTATTTGTGTTTATTCTAAAAAGCCTAGGGAGGGCTGCTCCTCATCCAGCCCAGAAAAAGTGCAAACAAAGAGCTCTCGTGGTCTCAAACAGGCATGGCACGTCCTCAGCTTCTTGTCTACATGTGGACCTCACAGGCACCTGCGGACCACCAGGAGGATCCATCCCACCAAGGTGTGTCCTTCTCTGCCCTGGTGTGCTAACAGGGCATTAAACCCACAGCTGACCTCCAGCTTTGTGAACACTGCAGTGCATGAAGGCAGCTTTGCTTTATGTCATATTTGAAGAACCACTGAATGAGTGAGGTAATATTTGGAATAGTGTGGGGGTCTTTTCCCACCTTGTACCTGTCTCCATGGGTCTCCTCTCCAGCAGACCCCCTTCAGGGCAGGATGCAATCACTTCTGTCTTTGCATGGGAACCAGCACAGGGGAACCTGGGGCAGTCCTAGGGCTCTGGCTGCTACCATCAAGCAAACAACAACTTTGTACAATGTAGCCTTAAAATCTAACTAATTTCAGAAAACAGATTGGACATACAGTGTTAAGAAAAGCCTCAGGGAAGCTAGAATAGGGCTGATCCTCAGTGCCTCACTACATTGTGAGACTTTTGTGAGCTGAGCAAGCAGGCACAGTAGCCTGAAGGTACTTCCTGGCTTTATACAGGTTTCTCCCGTGTTCTGCAGAGAACATCTATTTTTTACAAAATGAGATGCAAACAGAAGTGTTACTAACTACAACTCCTCGTTTTTACAGGGATCTTTCTGAGAAAGAGACAAGCACTGAATCAAACAGAAAGGGGGAAAGAAGAAGCCTAAAACTTCTTCATGGCTCTGAAAACAAATGGTAGAAATCACCAGTTTCTGCTGAAGGTGAGCGGAATTGATTTGGAACCAGAAGAAACTGCTTAGCTGTGCATGAAAGGCTTGATTCTGCTGTGCTGACTCGGGCATATCTGCTGCTTAAACATGCAGCCCTACACCTCAGATAAAGTATTTTTCCAGTGCTCAAGAACTCTGTTCAAAATCAAAGCAGCGACCCTGTGTCCTGCACTTACTGACATGCGCACACGTGTGTATGTCTCTGTGGTGGAGCAGAAGTGGCCTTCACCCAGCAATGAGACAGCTGCACTCTGGGCGGTCTGCCTTTCTAAAGGCATGTGTCTGTAGTTGTACTCACCATGCACAATTCAAGCATAACTTTTCAAAGCTGTCTGAAAAATCAAAGCCATTTCACCGTGCCCACAGGCACCAGGACAATCCTTTCTGAGCAGGGTTGAGCCACATGCTAAAGTGACCCAGGCACTACCCTCAAATCTGGACCCTGTGCTAACAATGAGTCTCCCAGAACTTCAGAAATTAGAGCCAGAGCATTTCGTTTTCCTAATGGAAAGGCCATTAGGAGATGGTCCCATCTGTAAGACTCCAGAGATGTTTACTAGAACTTACCTTGTTTCTGAAATGCAGAGAGACCTGGAGAGGGAAGAGGATAGTAGGTGTCAAAAGTTGCAGAGAGATGCCAAAAGTTGCAGATGACACCAAATTTTTCAGGATGCTTAAGCCGGAAGCTGACTCTGGGGACCTGTAAGACTATTTCATGGTGCTGAGTAGCAGGGAAATAAGCAAAAAAGCTGATAAGCTGATAAGCAATAAAAAAGGCTGATAAGCACCAAATAAGGCACTTTGGACAAAAATGTGTACAAGATGACAGGCCTTAATTGTTACCACTCAGGAAAAAGACTTTGACATCACTGTGGAAAGTTCTCTGAAAATTTCTGTCAACACTTAGAAGCTGTTAAAAGACTATTAAAAGGATGTAAAGACTTCTGAAGAAAAGTGTAGAGCACAAAATGGGGCTTGTCATTTTGCCAGCACATAAATGCATGTGCACCTCAAATACTTTGTGCAGCTCTGGTAATGCCAAGACATGATAAAGAAACAGAGGAAAAGAAGATGACTGGAAACATCCTACAGGGGTACACAGTGGATTCCACTGATGGAAAGCTAAAACCTCAGAGTCTCCATAGCCTGGAAAAACAAGAGGCATGGCAGGGTGCAGAGCAATGGATGGGGTTTTATCCCCGCAATAGGATGCTGCGGGACTCACAAGTGCAAAGATGCTACTTAGGGGCAAGATGAATTCACAGGGGTTTAGTCCCTCATGTGACTGCCAGGGTGCAGCTCTAGCTCAGGAGGTCCCATACCTTGGCTAGAGGCTAGATGGAATTTTTCTGTGCTTTCCTGGTTTTTGTACTCTAGGACAGACTTCTGCTGATGTTTGCTCTCACTGGCAAGGTGCTGTCCATGTGGATCCTTGATCTGACCTCCCCTGACTCTTCCATTATTCATTCTTGTAAGCATATCTAGACAGGCAAAGTTGGCAAGATTTATAGAGGTAAACTAATAAAGTCTAAGCAAACTAAAGACAAGTCTTGCTTGTGCTCTCTTAACCTAAATGTATCTGCTGAAGATAATCCTGTTTCCTCAAGGATTCATCACACACCTAAAGGATTCACAGTGATTTATTGGCCATGATTTATTCATGATCTAAGAAGTGGTTGATAGAGCCATTGTTTGCTAAACCATTACAGAAACCTCACTTAGATGGCTTCTCTCTGGCTGAAATTTGAGTTAAAATAGAATATAAATTATTGTACTGCACCTCAAAGACTTTCTATTCAGGTTTTTTTCTTTCCACTTTCACAGTCTTGAGGGGCATCCAGCCTGCAGCAGTGTGTGAGTGAAGGTGTAACAGTGCAGTCTTCGATGACTTTCAGCTTTTCATGACTTTTTCTCAGCAAAAGACTCTGTACTGTTTTCCCTAAAATATTTTTTGTTATTAAACTACCTTATTCAAAAGCTCATGGAAACCCATTTCTACCCTGATCAGTGGACACTGGAATCTTTATTCAGAGCTCCATAAGATACCTGACACTTATGAAGTGTGGAAGTCCTTCACTTCAGCACACAGGGCAAAATCTACTCAGAATTGTAAGGGTGCAAGAGCCACATTCATCAGCTCCTGCTGATACCTGCCAATATTTTACTCCATAGGTTATGTGTCTCCCTCTGGCAGTGCCTAGGGATAGTCAAAACTGGTCTTGAATAGGGCTGTTCATGGGAAATCTTTCTGTTTGCACATATAAATGTCCCCTTGAAGGCAACTATGCTACTCTTGGGTGAACATCACTGCTTGGTAGAGTGCCTGTTGGTGGGTAAAATTGTTGTCTACTTATTTAACCAGCTTGTTGTCCCTGTTGAGTTTTGGCTAAAATTTGTTTTGCTTCTATGAAATAACAGCATGGGTGCCCATATAATGGCCACTATTTTGTGTTTGAAAGGTTCATCATTTTTTCTCCCTGACTCATTAGGGTAGCATTTCTTACACTGCAAGTTTCAATAAAATGTATAAATGTAGCTGACAATAAAAGAGCTCTGCTTGTTTCATTTTTTATTAATGGTGATAGTTTATCCCTACTGATATGGACAGGGATGATCATGGCTCTTTACACAAGAATACACAAAGGAAAACTGAATTTGGTTTATATAAACAATGCTGTCTTCCGTGTGTAAACTCAGCAAGAGGTTGTGGTGTGTGATAAGCCCAAATCCCAGCACCCTACTGCCCCACACACTTTGCTCATGGGGTAGGGCAGCTGCACATAAAATCAACATCAGCCAAGAGCAAGCTATTCCCAGTAAAAAAGAGCTCTGGGTATCCTCGTCTTCATTTCCATTGGGTGATTTCAGATTGCTTATTGCTGCTCAGGAGCGTGGTGTTGCTAAGCAAGGTATCAGCTCATTGTCATAGAATCATAGAATCATAGACTGGTTTGGGTTGGAAGGGACTTTAAAAAGCATATAGTTCCAATCCTCCTTGCCATGGGCCTGGACACCCTCCACTGGACCAGGTTGCACAAAGCAATATCCAACCTGGCCTTATCACGTACAGCTGTAACAGAAAAACTTCTAAAATATGGTAGCTTGGGTAAGGAAATGGCTGCCGTGCTTCACAAAGTGCTGTTGTCACTCTCTGGTTCCTCATCTTTCCCCGTGGCAGCCCAAGTGCCTCCTCCCTCCTGGTGCAGGAACTGTCTTCTTAGCAGAACAAATTTAAACAAATTTATGTATCAAAGTGCTACAGCCTTCAACCTATCCATCTCCCTTATGGGGCATTGCACTGGGTTGCAGCAGAGCAAGCAGCAAAGAGATCATCGCCCCCATGTGAAACTGGGTACTGAAAAGTGCACAGGTTCCTCAACACATGCTCCTGGATTGATTGTAGGCAGCTATTTTTAAGAAAGATTACTTACATCTTCTAAAAGAATATACTATGTAAAAACCATGCCATGCTTAAAGTGGTCAATGAGTGGAAGATACTATGTAGGGATGAAGTAAGCTCAGTTGCTAATATGACATATGGTTATATGCAAATAGAGCATCAGCTGTGGCGCAGTACTTATAAGAGTGGCTGGGGGCTGGCAGAGGTGTCTTAACCCTCTAGTACCTCCAGGTTCATTCACCACAGCTTTTAGGCACCATCTCTCACACCTTCCCATCACTGTAACCACTTGCTACCAAACACTTCAGTGTGCTCCCTTCCTGATCTAGGCCTAAGCATTAAGCAGAAAACACATTGGGTGTATGTGGTAACAGCTTACTCATAGGAAAATGCCGATGAACCCAGAAAACATACAGTGTTAAAAAAAAATGGAAAGGTGACAGGAGAAACATGAACAACTGCCCACATTTGCTCCACCTCTTCTCGTCATAGCAGAAGAAAAATGCCCCAGAGAAGCTCGTATTCTTCCAACGTGCAAAGAAAAGGCTGTTTCAGGAAATATTGTTCACCCTCTGCCTACTGGGGACAGTGGAGCTGGGAAGCCCAGGGAAAGACCAATGAGAATGTTACAGAAGCTGGGGAGAGGGAGGGTGGATGGGGACAGGCAGCTGTTGTTATGGGAAAGGCCCTGTGTGAGCATCCCTCTGCTCACAAATACAGGCAGAGGAACCCAACAGAAAAGCCCCAGTGACTTCATTATTCTTATTATACTCCTTACCATAAAACAGTTTTGCTGAAAACTCACCCCCAACACACACTTTGCTCTTGGATACCTGTCTGTGTGCCGGTGGGTGGCACTGGGAGGTTGCGCTGGTCAAACCAGAAACATGCACATTCTGGTAGAAACCATTTGGCTGCGGTGGTGTGAGAAGCCAACAGTCCCATGAGAGCACACAGATCATTTGCTGTGCTTGGCAGGGCATCCATGCTTCTGCCTCCACCATCCATCATGGCATGGGGCAACCAGCGGCCACCCACTGCCCCATGGCATGGCATGGCACAGTAAGCTGGCAGGGCATTGGCACCCCTGGCAGCCACAAGTGTGCCATGGCCACACCATGGGCATCTTTCCTGCACAACACAAAACATCTCTGCCTATTCTCCTGGATGAAGCTGCTGCAGGGATTCAGGTTATACCTGTGCTGCACAGTGGCAGCTGCCCAGACACAGGCTGCCCAAAGGTCATCGGCTGCCTAGTTGCAATCTCTGTTATGCTCTGAAGGCAGCAGTACCCCAGCTATTTGCTGTAGAGAAAGCAGGAAGGGAGAGCAGTGTTTGTGGAAGTCAAAGAGTATTTGGAAATCTGAGCAGATGTGCTGCTCCTATGTGTAGGGTAGATGTGTCACCTGCGTTGCAGGCAGCGGCACACAGAACCTGAGAGCAGCAGGGACATGTTGAGCAAAGCAGCTCTGTAACAGCTTCCAGCACTGGTGGGGCAACAAGACCTGGAACCCTGGGACACAAGTGGGAATGACCCTCAGAGACCACCAGCCCACCCCACCACCATAGCCATGCCCAGGCTTTTGTCATGGTCCAGTGAGGGTGAGAGTGGGGTTTAAGAAAGAATCAAGTTGTGCAGATGTTACAACATGACTTTTCCTTCCTAAGCACCAAGGCTGGCACCAGTGAATGCAGGCAGATGTGCAAGATCTCAGGGCTTGTGCCCAGCCAGCAAAACACTGAGTAGCAGCACAGAGCCTGCAGCTACACCAGCTTCTAAATGTGTCCCCCCAAATTTGTTAGCCAGAGTATTCCTGGAAACTAAAACCTGAAATTGGACTGAAGCAAGAATGTTGCTTTTTTTGCTTTCTGTGCTATGGAAGAGGACTTTTCATTCTTTTTATTCACTGAGCTGCTAAATTACAGGGTCATTTTGTCATGAAATTCTAATTTACTCAACTCTGCCTCCCCCCACTCCCATTTATTTAATTGTGCATTGTCAACTGTAAACCATGACCCACAAAGGACAAAACAGAGAGGATTGTGGCCTGTTCATTGCCTTCAGCACGTGTGCTCTTTGCAGGGCCATAATCACTGCCCAGCTCTTCTTGCATGGTGACATCTGCCAGGGTAATTAGGGCAGGTCCATGCTTGGCACCAGGCAGCCCATCCTCTCCACAGGTCTGCTCCAGATAATGAACTCAGCCAAGCTGTTAAGAGACACGCTTTCCTACCAAGCCATCAAGAATTAATGGGGAAGAAATCAGTGTTCCTAGCTGACACTAGAGAGAGGAATGTATTTTCCCAGATTCAGTCACAAACTCTCTGTTGACTCTAGTAATACCAAAGCAGTGCTAACACTGGCACTGAAAAAAGCTACTGGGCATCTTGCAACCCAGTGGTGGTAAGGAAAATGTTCCTCCATTCCCAGGCTGCATTTACATCAAGAGCAGCTCCTGATGGGGCTGGTTGGGAATTTTCTCTTGGAAAGATTTTTTTTTCCAAATATGCAGGGTTTTTTTGTAAGCTGTCAGAAATAAAAAAGGAAGCACCATCTGCTCTGCTGCACACCCCAAGGGCTGTTTTTGAGCTGGCATGGGTGACCTCTCCCAAACTCTCTTTCCCATGGCAGCATGGCATCCCCAGGATGGGAGAGAGCTCTCTATGTGCAGGCAGGGCAAGCAGGTTGTGTAAGCACCCTGGTGCCCATGGGAGAACCAGCGCCACTGCTCAGCTCTCAACACAGAGGTTTGGCTGTCAGCTCATTCTACCCACCTTATAATGAGTCTGGGAAGTGGTGGCAAGCCCAGGGTTTGCCCTCGGGGCATTCCGAAAGCTGGGCAACCCGGGAAATGGTCAGCTGCATCTTGCTCTCCTTGCACTGAAGCTGTTCCTGATGGCCAGCTGCCTGGACATGTGGCTTTCTGAATGGGGATTCCTGATTTATGATTTGTTTTTCTCCCACTTCAGAGAACCTCACGGAAATGAGATTCTGAGCTTTTACCGGTTTGAGTGTTTTGGTTTGCAGTGTGCCTAGAAAACTGGGGAGGAAAACAAACACAGCTATTTTCAGTACAATTTTGCTACAGATTTTAAGTAAAAGCTGGGATCATTCACTTCACCCTAAGCTGCTGATGTGCCAAAATACCACAGAAAGCCTATCAGCACTGCTTAAAGCAGGAAGTAGCAGAAATTTCTGGAGTGAGATTGTTCTCATGACCATTCTGGGTTAGTTCTGTAGATCTAACAGTACAAAGTTCACATGGAGTTCAAGTATTTCCTGAAAGGTTTTCTGGAGTGACCACATTTTCCATTTGCTTTCTACCAGGTCCTTATAGCTCAAGGGGTGTTGACTGCCTCTTGCTTTTGTTCTTCAGTTTTCGCCATCTTAACCTAGATCCACACTCCTATTTACAAGATTTGAGTTCCTAAAGGTCAGAGCCAAGCACATAACAGATCTTCAAGGCTCATCTTAGCTACATTCCTTAGGACAGTGAGGATGCTCCAGTCCTGAGCAACCCCTAAGGTAACAGCTGGTCCTGGGGTTAGAGATGGTCCTGGCTATATAGATCCCTTCTCTATATTTCTCAGTATTTGTGATAAGGGGCTTCCAAGCAGTGACTCATGATAATACTTGCTCGGAGGCTTGCTGCAGCATCTAAGGGAGTAAGCAGGACAACAAACTGAGCATTCAAGTGGACCATCTCCAAGCATGGACACATACAGATTACCTGAATCTTTTGCTTGTTCTGCCAGCTGGATCGCCATTTGTGATAACCTGATACTTCCTCTCAGAGCATTCTCTACAGCTTCTCTACAGTTTTCCAGGGTGGGATGCTTGCCTTGGGATCTGTGTTCTTGGGTATTTTGGCTAACATGATTTGTTCATATTAAAAATGCGGTCAGGAAAAATATTCCTTGCTTTGTCGTTATAAAATGCAAACAAACAAACAAGGAAACTCAACACAGTTTTTCTTTGGTGTCATGGGTTCAGCAGCAGTCATTTTTCTCCTTCTTAGTAGCAGGTGCAATGCCGTGTTTTAGACTTTCAGCCTGGGAACAGAGCTGATAACATCAGTGTTTATAGTTACAGCTTAGAATATTTTGGTCTGATCAAGGATTTTCTGAGCCTCATGCTCTGTCAGGGAAGAGGGGAAGCTGGGCGGAAGCAGAGACAGGGCACCTGACCCAAACTGGCCAAAGAAGTATTCCATACCACAGCACGTCATGCCCATGATGTAAGACTGGAGACAGGAACCCGGAAGAGGGCTGTTCATAGCTCGGTTGTTGGGTGGTGAGCAGTTGTAACCTCTTCCCTTGTTGTCATTATCATTACTGTTGGTAGCAGTAGTGGTTTGTGTTACACCTTAGTTACTAAACTGTTCTTATCTCAACCTGTGGGAGTTGCATTCTTTTGATTCTCCTCCCCATCCCCCTGGGGCTGGGGGAAGAAAGATGGGGGACTGAATGAGCTAACTGCGTGAGGGGCTTAAACCATGACGTTTGGTGAATTCTGTTGTCTTGTGATTTGCAGTAGAGGCAGAAAATCAGGCTTGTGATTTAACAAAATCTCAATGTAGGGAAGTAGATATGGTTTCAGTTTATTAGTTTTGGTTGGCTCTTATATAAATGGAGACACTACATTACAAAAAAAATCTCAGAAAAGCTTAAAGGTTATAAAGTCCAGCAACCAGAAGTTAGAAAAGGCCAGGATTTAGATTTTCTGTCTGCTTTATTCTTTTAAATTCTCTCTCTTCTTCTCCCTTCAGCACATCATACATAGTATTGTTTTTAATTAGGATCACATACGGTTGTTTTTTTCCACTCACTGTGAAATTACTTTGTATGCAATCCCATAACTAAAGACTATTTCATACTGTATAAGCGTGGATAGATTTAAGCATGTGACAGAGATGACTTTGGTTCGGAAAGCCCTGACTTTTAACTTTGCAGCAATATACTTTTGTGTGTGAGCCTGCAGCTAAATTCCTTCTGTTGTACATTCACTAATTCTGTCGCATGAGATTCTTTTTAACTGTTCAGCTTCACTTACTTGGTGTTAGAGCAGAGTTTAAATAGTTCACAGAAGTTAACCTGAAAGCGCTGCCAGTGGTGCATGAGGGCTCCTGACTACCAGAAACCTTTCAAGATCCCAACTCTGGATACAATTATTTAATTATTCATCCAAAATTGTAATAACATTCAGTTCCTCTTATGGATATAAATAACAGCTAATTTATCAGCAAATCTCCCCTCAATCATACAGATTCTAAGAAAGCCACTTAGCAATTATCTTTTCATTTCTTTATTCAGAAAATTCTCCCCAGAGCTCAAAAGCATGGTAGACAGCATAGAAGATGCTTGATCCTTCAATGGTGGCCACAACATTAACTACAGAAAGCACAAAGCAGAAATACTAGAGCAAAGAAAACCAAGCTCCTTGGTAAATCAATGATGCTGTGTAAAGCAAGCCATGTTAGGAAAAATTCCCACCCGTCTGGTGGCTGATTCCAGGAAATAAACTCCACAAATTCGTTTATATCTGCATGCCTGAAATGACACAGCAGGGAGGAGTCACTCACAGTCCCTCTGCACTGTTTCCATCCAGAGGACAAGAGCATTACAGCTGAGTATCTTTGATGCTCATTACCCAAAACACAGGAGGAGGCAACTCTTTTCCAACCAGCACCTAACTCAAAAGGTCTCTCTTCGGGCTTTCTTCTATATCACCACCTAGCCTGCTGGGGCAGTGTGTCATGCTGCCTTTTCTGTGTCATGCTTCTAAGGGTTCCTTCTCCTCCTCCATCCCTTCCCAGGCAGTGATGGCTTTCATACATCATGTTCAAGTCATGAGTGGCTTTGCCTGCCTGCTTGGCTTTAGAAAGTGACTTTTGTCTCTGTTTAGTTTTGGAGCTCAGGTCTGCAGCATTAAATAGCTTTACCTTGCCATGAACTGGGAGATTTTGGCTAGTTCATCAGGCTGCTATGACACTGCTGCACACTGGACCTCTTTCTCCAAATATTCCCTTTTCAATGGACTGCTAAATATTTTCCTCATCATTTCAAGTCCACATTTTTCACTAGAGTAGTTGCTGCCTACATACCTGTCTGATTCTTGGGCAATTCAGTAGAACAATCTGGAAAGTTGTTAACTGCATAAATACTGGATAAGAGTATTTTGATCAAACTTTTTGTTGCTTTTCTTTCACCCTTCTAGCATTAAGAAGAATTATTCCTGCCTTAGGAAAACAGCCTTAAAGAAAGCCCCAATGTCAGGGAGAGGAGCATAAACAAAAAAACTACAAAAAAAGGAAAACAGGAAGGGAACATCTTGAGAACACCACAAACATATTTTATCACAAGAGGGCAGTGCATATCAACAAGTTAGGAAGTGATCCATGTTTCACAGCAGGCTAATCCTTTTCTTTTAAAACCACTGAAAAACTCTGCTGCCAGTGCTAAAGAAAAAAGGCGGAAAACCCTCAGTGTACAATAGCAAACAGTGCCCTGTGGAGCTTGCTGCTCACTGGGACTGCAGGAGTCTGTGCTGGTACCGGCTGTTGTGATTTTGTAAGAGAAGTGAGAGAGCTCAAGGTGGCACAGGAGCCACTGGTTTTGCTGTTTTCCTGGTAGACAGTGATCCCACCTGTTGAGCAGTCATTTTGCCTGTGTATCAGAACACCGGCAGGATGACCACTCTCACACTGGAGCTTTTTATCCTGGCCACAAAGAAAGAAATGAAATTCTCCTCTCAGAAAGAAGGATTTCAAGCACAAGCATACTGCAACGAGGTGCCTACTTCTTCAGTGGCCAAGTTGTGTTTAACTCCAAATGTCTATATTTCTTAAGGAAAAATAAAACTTGTTTTACTACAGAAAAATGACAAAATATTGGCCATGGAGGCTTAGAATGACATGAGGATGGGAATTCCATTGTTTGCAGGTTTTTTTCCAAGAGACTCAAGCAACCATAGACACAAACTATTAGTCCTTGAAACAGTGAATTTGGCTGAGGCAATCATAGGATCATAGAACAGTTTTGGGTTGGAAAGGACCTTAAGTTCCAACCCCCCTGCCATGGGCAGGGACACCTCACACTAAACCATGTTGCCCAAGGCTCTGTCCTACCTGGTCTTGAATACTGCCAGGGGTGGAATATTTATCACTTCTTTGGACTGCCTGTTCTAGTGCTTGTATAGTTTAACTGCACTTCCATGTCTTCTGACTGAAAAATGCTGATACCTGCAGGTTGCCAAAAGCAGTCCATCACAGCTGACATTAGCCCCCACTGGATCCCAGCTAAAGATGGGGAGAGCCTTCACCCTGTCCCCGTGAGCTGCCATTTGCCCGCAGAGCTGCAAAGCCCAGTGCTAGTGCCTATGGATGACCCTGCAGCATGAATGCCTTGCTGCTGCCATAAGCACCAGGATTCAGCTCTCCTTGTTTTAGAGGTCTACCTGAGGAAGTGAGCTGCACTCAGTGGTTTTTTCCTTCCTATTTTCATGGTAGGAGTTTTCAGTGACTAGGCCATGTACAGAGATGAAGAAACCCACCTTTTCTCCTTTCCTTGCATGAGAATTGTGCTGGGGGAATTGAGATTTAATTGCATGTTGAGCCCTCATTAGCTTTTCTACTTATTTATCTAGGAGAGAAAAATCACATGCCTTTTCAACATACTTTTTGAGGTTGCACACTCAAGGGTAACCTGGGCCAGAAGATGTACAAGAAGTTAGTTTATATATTGCCTTGTTTTATAACTATCTTGTGTGTTGCATTGTCTATGTATTCCTAGATGTGAGATTTAGATGACATTTTGGCCTTCCCATCTGCTTTTAGGAGGGTGTGAGAGATGCTGCGCAGTATATATAGGTGTGCAGGAGGAAAAGTTGAAATATGTGTCCTTCTCTGGTTGTGTGTATGGGTCTCCACTTTTGACCATACAATCAAACTCCTGGGAGTCATCACAGAGCCACCACAACTGTTTGGTGACCCTCCCTACAGCCACACCCCCACCTCCACAACACTTGCCTTGCAAGCGGATTTAAAGGCTTTCCTAAGAAGGAAAGTGTCTTTAATAAAGAAGGTTGTGTAAGTGAAATCACAGAGCCAAAAGAATATGCATTGATCAATTCGGAGCCTGTTCTGTTATTGAGTCTAATACACTGTGGTTCAGTATCAGGTCTTAAAAGACAGCTCTGTGTGGCATGGGACCATGCAGTGCTGCCAGCTTCTGGCTGATGAGTGGCATTGTCTGCTTTCGTGGAGCAATATCCTGCGTCAGCTGCATGCTGCAGTGCAGCTGGCTGAAATCCCCTCGCATGGCTTCCACTAGGCTAAAAGGACTTTTACCTGCCTCTTAAAAGGGACATTCCTGATAATATAATTTATGGCAAAATCATATCTCAAAACATTTTCAGGTATTTATAGGCTCAGCAGTGCAGTGATGATCCTCTGAAAAATAAAGTGTATGTTTGACAAGCAAACAAAAGAAACCAGGTAGTAGTCAATACAAAATCAAGCTGTAAAAATGTAGAGAAAAAAGAAAACTGAAGAGGAGTCTGGTAGACTCCAGTACAACAAAAGGGATATATATTAATATGAAATCAAGTAGTGTAGTTTATGGAGATAGTAAAGTGGCTAGAAGTGATAAAGAAAAGCTCAGTAAATGCACTTGAGTACATGAGGATGATAAAGCATTTTCCAGTCCATACATACCTAAGGAAGCAAAAAGGAGTTGTCTGAACAAACATCTCTGCCACTGACAATAATTTTTGAGACATATTGTAATATTCTAGTGAATTACAATAGGACACTGGTAAAGTGTCAATGTTGTTCTAATACTGAAAAGAAAAAAGGCAGAGAATAATGTATGGGGTAACCAGAGGTTAACTGTATTCCTGAGAGAAATAATTGAAAGTCTCATAAGGGAGTCAACAAACCAAGCCTTAAAAATGAGAATGTGTTTAGTTTCAGGGAGTTTATGAAGAATTGATCCTATTAAGTAAACCCTAGTGTTTGACTTAGTATTGCTTGCTCTTTTAAATAGAAAATCATGTTATAAAATACTAGTAAATAGCAGTAAGTGGAAAGAGAGCTCGCTTAAAATGTGATTGTCCATGAGGCGTTATCTTCTAATGGAAACGCTAATGCAGTCATTCACGCTGGCTCCTATTCAGACTAAATAATCCAAGTAGCCATATATAAAGCTGGTTTGAACAATGAAGACTAAGTCAAATGCATTTTAATATAACCAGTTGAAAGCTCTACATCTAAACTAAGGAATTTAGACCTCCAGAGAAATGGCTGCATGTTGTAAAGTGATAGTTGAAACCAATAAATTTCACAGAATGACAGTTCAGTGTAAGTTTCCAGTGTGATCATATGGAGAGAAAATCAAATTACAGACTTCAGATTTTCTAAATAAAAAATCAGCAAGAAAATGAAAGGAAGTGGTTTTATTTCTAGATGAGATTATAAGAGTCAATGTAGCGCCCACAATTTTAGTACTGATAAATTGAAAAGAAAAATGTCAGCTACTCAAAATGTGGAGAGAACATCTTAGAGGGAATCAAAATACAAAATCTGCTTAGATTATCAAAACCAACTTCAGAAACAACTCTCTAAAGATAAGTAAGAAACTTCTCAGGGGAAAGAAAGGGTAATAAAGGTCTTGCTCACATAGACCAAGAGACACTCCAGTGATTTATCTGACTTTACAGCCTCTGAATGTGTAACTGTCCTGGGTTCAGCAGTAGCAGTCATTTTTAGCTGGTGCAGCACTGTGTTTTTGACTTTCAACCTGGGAACAGTGCTGATAGCACCAATGTTTTCAGTTACTGCTTAGAATGTTTTGGTCTGACCAAGGACTTTCTGAGCCTCATGCTCTGTCAGGGAGGAGGGAAAGCCGGGAGGAAGCAGAGAGAAGGACACCTCACCCAAACTGGCCAAAGAGGCATTCCACACCACAGCATGTCATGCCCAGGATGTAAAAACAGAGGGCAGGAACCCTGAAAGGGGGGTTTGCTGCTTGGTCAGGCTGGGTATCGGTGGTGAGCAATTGTGTTCTCTTTCCTTGTATTTCTCTTGTCATTATTATTATTGGTGGCAGCAGCAGTGATTTATGTTATACCTTAGTTACTGTGGTGTTCTTATCTCAACCTGTGGGAGTTGCATTCTTTTGATTCTCCTCCTCATCCCTCCTGGAGCGGAGGGAAGAAAGAGGGGGGAGTGAGTGAGCAAACTGTGTGGGTGACTGGACTTAAACCATGACAACAACTTTTCAACTTTTGTGGCGGAATCTGTTCTTTTTAATTGCAGCTATTGTTTGCTGAGTTACACATCTAGCCTAAGTTCTTTAGATTCCTATACAATTAATATGTAAATATCCATACAGAAATATTCATTTCCCCTCTTAGACATCTGTTGTAGGACAGGATAAATCGCCACTGCAGATTTCTATGCAATCTAGAATACTGCATTCATTGTAGTTTCATTTTAGATTCATTTGGGATTCGATGTAGGTTAATCTACACTGTGGAAGGCCAACACCACATGTGTAGTGAATCGTGGACTCATGCACTGTTAGCAGCACTTCAGGACAGCCACTGCACAGAGCAGTGCTGTCTCTGAAGAAAGCCATAGGATTTGAAGAATTCCTCTAAGGAGACACGACCAAAGAAGGCCTCATAGGCAGAGCATTCAGAAATCACAGTGGCATTCTGATCCTGCTGAAATGCCAATCCTTGAGGATGAACAAACAAGTATGAACAAAACATGAAGGGAACAAACGTCACAGGAACATCTCTGAAAGCGACTGGTGATTTTAAATATCTCAGATTTTGTGTAGCCCACTTGGAGATGCATGCTAGGAAGTCATGCCAGAGAAGTCACACCTTTGGGTAGGTAAAACCAACGCTGCATAGACTAATGACCAAAAAACTTATTGAGTCAAATCCCTGCCTATTTTGGGAACCAAAAAGTATCTGTGGATTTGGTTCTGTTCCTTTTTCAACATTAATAGGACTGAAGGAAGGACTATTTTACTGATGATTGTTTTGATGATTAAATAATATGGGTGTGCTATCTGGATTTGATAGATTGCTTATGCTCTGAATGTCAATGATTCTAATATCAACATGGTGAAGGTCTTCAGACCACACACTGCTCTATGATGTTCTGCCATATAAAAGAGGCGTTTGTTTCAGAAAAACCCACATTTCCAATGTATGCATGCTGAGTATTCCTCCCTACCAACTTCTTCATTTGCAGAATTCTTTTTATAGTCTTTCATTACTGATCATGGGCTTTTCAGTTGCCAATTATTACAGAGGTTTTTTCAAAGAGAAGGGTGGAGGAGGAGACAGGCTTTCCACACCTCTGCTCTACATGAAGATTTCTGCATTTGTCATATTGAACTTATTTAGTTGTTGCTCCTCCTCAAAGATCTCAAAGGAAATGCTAATATTTGTTTGGTCACTTTACCCTGTGGAAAGGAACTATGATTTTTCTTTAAAGATGATGAGAAATACTTCACATTTACACAAAATCTAACATGAAACTGTTGGAAGAAATGTGAATACTAATGGATTTTGAAACACGGTCATCTGCTCACCTTTATCTCCCAAGTAATCAACTTAAATACAAATTTACCTGCTGATTGTTTTCATTCTAGGAACATGATGCAAGTCCAAAAAGCTCTGCTGCTAAGTTCTTGCTCTGCCCGGGAAAGCTCTCAAACTGTACTAAGCATTCGGTCCTCACAGGCTGGCAGTTAACTGGATTAAAGATTGACTAAATGTTAACAGAGTATGCTGTTCTTTTGAATTTTGTCTTTTCTTTTGAATTTACCAATAATCATCAAGATGAACACATACACCTTGTGCTTGCATAGTCACCTAATTTGCACAAGTAGTCTCACAAGTGGTAATGCCATAATATCCACAGAAAATTCAACTATCAGATGAAGAGTGTGATCTAAATTTAGGCTTTCTTCTATCAGTGGGTTTCCCTTTTTAATAAAGTACTGTCAAGACTAGGACCCTGTTTGAATCCTGCTTCAAATGGCAAGGTGACACTTGTAGCAAAAAATGTTTACTTGGATGACAGTATGAAACTTTGTCTTTCTTCCTGCCTGAGAGCCAGGATGTTGCCCCTCTGCTGATGAATTCCTGTGATTTATTCTAGCTACAGCTGAAATAATCTTGAAACATAGACTGTGGTTGTCTGTATCTTCCCTGCTTTAGGGCTCCTCATGAGACTCAAGAAGAAATCTCTTCACTGTTTGCCAGTCATTACTGAGGGCTAACTGAATGATACAACCATCATTTCCAAGTGATAATCAGGTCAAGTCCCATCTTTCTCAAAAACTGGAGTAAAGTGAAGATGCCACCAAAAGAGCTGAGTTGCACTGCTTGATGACAGAAAACAGAAGCCCAGGCCAAAATTATAGGCGAAGCATTTTTGATCAAAATTTGCAGAGGTAATTCAATGAAACCCATCTATATATCTTTATAAGAAGGGGTTTGACCTAATTTTAAGACTTACACACAGAAACCAGTTGTCAAAAAGGAAGAAAACAACCAAACAACCCAAACTTCTGAGTGTGAGGGATTTGCAATAAAAAAAATTGAAAAATAAAATAATGCTGATGCCCCTTTGCACACAAATACACTTCTTAAACTGAGCTTTTCCATAAACCAAGTATTAAATATCTCTTCATGCATTGGGTGTCCAAGTGTTTGCTGCTGCTACATATTTTTACTCTCATGGTATTCAGATACCATCATGATAGGTTGGAGGATAAAACCCTGAGATAGATGGAAGGCAGAGATACAGTACTTACACAGGACATGGTTTGCTGAAGTGGAGTGTGGTTATTTGTTGTCTAAAAACAATTATACTTGACCCAGTTTAATTAACTGTGGGTTGCGGTTCAACATTTGAAAATTGGTTACTAAGATATTCTGCTCCTTTTAAAAAACCACTATAAAACAATCTTTTTTGTGGTCTGCTCTCAAAATAGCAGCATAGATTAAGCCACTCAAACACATGTACTGTATTTCTTTAAAGGTAGAAGTGCTGAAAATGCAGGTGGTTAATTCTACAGTTCATCAGAAAGGTGTTATCTATATGTCATTTAGTCCAAGGGAGTGAATGTCACTCTAAAGCAGGCAGCATTTGAGAACAGTTTCATTCTTTATGGGTGAATTCTTTTCTCATTAGGGTCTACTGCAGCTGGTGAAAGAAAGTGGTTATCAGATCTTTATTTTACAAATATCAACTTTCAAGCTTTAGCTGACAGCTTTAGTTACCAGTTACCAGCTTTTGGAATGCATCCTAATAAATGCAGGTGACGTTTACCATGAGATCTATCTGCGACTGGTCACAAGACACAGCTCATCATTCTGATGGTTAACAGTCTGGGTCAGATGTTAACCAACACCAACTCCACATCTGAGTCATGGTGGCAACGATCAGAAGTTTTAAGCAGCAGCAAGTTGTTTTGGTGGTCTTTGTTAAGGACAGTAAAGAGAGTCACTTCATGAGCTACTTCAGCGGTCACATTAGGTGTCAGTCTTGGCTCTGAGAACTGAAAGGTTGTGGAAAGGGCCTTAGGATGTTTCTGAACTTGTTACAGCCACACCAGTTGACTTTAACTCCTGATCAGCTCTTTTTGTCTTTGCACTGATTACCAGATAAAGGCCAGATTTCACAGCACCTGCTCCGTTCCTTTCTCTAAGTCACAGGGCCCTTGTTTCAAACACAGTTCATCACAGACTTTGTAGGCAACAGGACCACATGATGCAGGCAAAGAATCCATTTGGGAAATATAAATGAGGCTAACTGGGTAAGCACAAGAAGAACAACTGAGTCCATAGCCAAACAAGGTGATTATTATCATTCAGATGTGTTTTCCCCACAGGGATTTCAACTCCTGAATAGTAGAAAGGGTGGAAGACATATGTACAGCTAAGGCAGGCACTGGAAGCTTCTGTCAATGTTAGGCCAGTGCATTTTTTAAAACATCACAGCTCCCTGAATGCTTTTACCTGTGAATTTTGACTCAACAGCTCACTATTCTTGAGATGGTAGCAAGTTCTGTTCGTGTATCTACAGCCATGAAATTTATCTCTGTTAAGAGCAATCTTATGTTCAGTAATGCTCCCCAAACACATCTGCTTTGATCAACGATGCTAAATGACATATTCTCTGTGGACTTAGAGTACTTTCTACCATGGCTTGGCACTGATTTTTGAAATCAGATTTGCTAAACTGATATATTTTTTTCAAACTTTTACAAAGCAGCAAGAGGCAATTTTACGTCTTGAGCCTCATGTCTATTCTAAACACTGGCATGAGGAGAAACATCTGGATCACGCTGGAAGAAGCAAGCTACTGATGCGGTAGACTGCCGCACAATGAGAGAATATGCCTTAATTGGTGGGCATTTTAAAATTGATGGATTAGTTTGAATTTAAAAAATGTTATACTTGAAAAGATAGTAATTTTAAGTGCTTTTGAGAATCAGATACAGTGTTTATCAGGAACTTCAAAACATATCTTATAAAAAAAATGGACTCTTAAAGGTATATAATATTTATTATGTGGCTACTGCTAAAACATCCAAGCCCACTTCATCATCCTCATGTTAGTCTGATGTAACTTTGTAAGATAAATCTTATGACTTAAACTTTCCCTGAGACTTTAGCTCCATCATAGGGTTCTGGCCCAGTTTTATTCAAACTGAGTATAAATTAATTAAAGAATGCTAACTGAGATGAGGAATACCAGGGGATTTATTTTGGGTGGATGGGATTTGCTCCTCCAGAGATTCAGACCCTCTTCACATCATCTACCTTTCTGACTTCCTTCTTGATATCTTTGAAAGGTCAAGGAATATATCTAAAAGAAACAGTCTACTTCTTGCTGGTCATGATCAGGCCCATACATGAAAAAAAGCAGGAAGAAATGGCAAGCCTCTTTTAAACACATCAGACACCTCCTGTGAAAATTTAAACCAGTTAGTTGTTCCCTGATATTCATCACTTTCTCAAGACTCCATCATGTGTCACTTAATTCTGAACCTTTAAATTCAGAAGTGTTAGTCAGTTGCTTCCCTAGTCACTTCTCTAACTATAGACAACCTCCATCGAACCAGTAAGTCTTCTTAGCCCTAGCTGTATTTTCCCTCTCATAGCTACTAAAGAAGAACATGTCATTATGAGCAAGAATGTCGTATCTCTGACCTACCATAGCTAATGCAATTTGAAACCCCACTTTAAATGTGGGTAGAATGAGAAGCTTTTCTGTATGTCTGCAGCAGACTAATAATGCTTAGGAAAGCTTATCTTTTAAGATAAGGTCCAAATGCAGTTTCAGGGTAAGAATCTCATTAGTGAGATAAGACCACAACCAAATACATAGTGACATTAGATCAAGAGTAACTGCTCACTCATTTCTGAAAGCTTAATTCTAATCATAGATGCATAAGACACTTTCCTGTGGGTCTCTCAACTGAAACAACAGAGGGTGAGGTATATTTGTAATCAGCAGGTTTTTGAAGGTGCAGAAAGTATAGACTTCTGAATGTTCTGATTCAAATAGCTCTCTGTCTGCATTTAATAAACTCTAATTTGTAATAATCTGACCTCAGAGCAGCACTCAAGCAACATTTTGTTTTCATGTCCTCTCCATTTTTTATGGTATGTTAGCAAACCTAAGGCATGAGGCTGTCTGCACTTGTATTAGTTTTTATATCTATGCGTATTCTCTTTTTTTTTAATCCCTACCAAGTGCATCTAACTATGATGCTATTTCGAAACTTTCATATGGTTTAGGAGCCCAGAATAGAAATGTTACTTCTTCTTGCAAGAGAGCAATGCTTTGCAAAAGTGCAGAGATGGTAACTCTGCAGTTGTGGCTTTGTTATGCAGATGGTCTGAATGTGTAAGTCATCTTCAAATGGGGCAAGCCTTAAGACAAAATGTAGAGTTTGTGCTGCAGCTCTTGGGGCCCTTCCAGAACATGCAGAACCCCAAGTTTGTCTTGTGATCCCAGAACAGAGGGAGCATCTACTGACGCCTCACTGTGGGGCCCAAACCTGAATTGCTGCATGTGTGCATCCCTCCTCTGTGCCCCCATAATTACATCCTTCTCCTCCCCGCATCTCTGGATGGACAGCGCTCGCCAAACCCCGCTCCTTCACCCATCAACGCAGCTTACAAGGACACACGGGCTCCCTCTAGTGTTCGTTATCCTTGAGTTCCTCGCAAGTTACAGCCACCCTATGGTCACCCGTTGAGCTTGCAGTGCCCCTGTGAAAGCCCGCTGTACAGCATGGTGCTAGTGAGCCGCTGGCCGCAGCGCTAGAGACAGCGTGAGGGTATGATAGAGCCGTAGCAACAAGAAGCACAGATATAGATGAGGTAGGGATTTTGTCCTTTTGAATTTTTTGTTTTTAAATACAGCTTAGTGTGCAGTGAGTTTTGTACATGTGGCTCAATGAAGGTGTGTGTGTATATATACGTACATGTGTACATGTATGCACACATACATACCTATGACAAGACTACTTAACTGACAAGTTTTTAATCTGATGTTGTTGACAAAGATGAGGTTTGCCTTTTTTTATGAGGGGTTTGTCCTTTGGCAGCTTCTGACAAGTCAAGCCAGAAACTGTTTAAGCAAGAGGTGTGGACACAATCCTTTCCAGCTGCTTTTGGGACTGTCAGAGACCAAAAACCTGAAATATTCCACATTGCCCTAAGAATTTATGTCAAGAATTTAAAACATTTCTCATCTCCTGGTTTTGTGAAGCTGAACTTGACTGCTCTTTCTTATGTGAATTTGGCTTGAATAGTATCTATCAAAACACAGGGGTTTTGTTTTTCACTATTTTCCTTTGCTCCTCTTCTACCTAGGTGCAGCATATTTTTCTCATGGTACTGCACCTGTAAGGGAATGAAGTTTCACTCTTGACAATCTTGGCTGGTGTTATTACACTTTCATTTGCCAGTGTATTCATAACAAATATAGCACTTCTGTAAGCTAACCCTTAAATCAAACCTGTGACCAACTGTGCAATAAATAGCTTACCAGGACACTGCTGACTTTTTGATTGGAAAAAGCAATTTTAACCTTTTTTAATTCCTTCTCACTTTAAATACCTCTCTTGTGGGAGCTTTTCCCTTCCTCAGTGAGCCCAAGAAGCATATACTCCTGCTTCAGGATGTTAAATCTAGAATAGGATAGGGTGGGACAGGACAGTCTTGTTTTCTGAGGTAGAAATGACAAGAAGTTTTTGGACATTGAATAATTTAGTCTCTTTGCTTGTCTTTAATGAAACAATCTTAATCTCCTATAATGCATTATAATTAATTCCAAGAATTGGTCTGAGTCAGTGTGCGAAAACTCCCCCATGTATTTTTCTCTATGGCTGGATGGAAAACCAATATTAAGATTTTAGTTAGCTGAAAGTTGATTTCAGCTGGGGAGCATTCGTTGAAGCAAGAGTTCACCTCTGGGAGATGTTTGATACCATAGAAAGAAAAACTTTAGCAACCTGTTAAAGATAAAAATGCTGCACAACGTTTGCTCAGCAGCGAAGACAAGGCTTTGTTCTCATATTTTGCACTTCATTCATCAGCAATTTCAGCTCTAAACAATATTTCAGCCAGGGGGCATTAGCCACAACTTTTTAATGAGACAGAATTGCTTTAGAACTGGCAATATTTTGGTTTATGTAAAGCACTTCTGTTTTGAAAATATTATACAAAAACTCCACAACACTTCAGATAACTGACTGCTTATGTTGTCTCATGAAATATGTACTGTTCTTGATGGCAAATGCGCTTTGTATCAGAGTGAAGTTCTGAAGAATATGCAAAACTGGTTTTAAAGCAAGCCATAAACCACCAAACTTTAATTTTTGACCAAATAATTTTAAGTATTTATATTATGATTAAAGCAACTCGAAATTTTGGGCAGTGGGAGGAATCAGGACTCAAATTTTTAGCCAGTTTTTGCACTTATCCTTGTAGGTATGTCATAGTTATCAAGGGGATGACTGAAGCTCACCCTAGAAACAAAGCTGCGTTTAAACCTTGTTAGGATATAGTAAACATTCTTCAACATTTCTTAAAAGTTTTATATTAAAGTATGATATCACAAACTTCTAAAACAGTACCTCATCTCTGGTTTTATTAGAGGATGCAGGAGTCTGACTTGAAGAAACTTGTCAGCTCAATAATCGTTTGGAGCTGTATGCAGCCATGGTTCTTGCAATAGAGAGACAATCATTTGCACTGCACTGATCTCTAGGCACTTTCTGAAATCACCAAACAACTTCCAGATTGTTTTCCTTCTTTTACTTGGTGAACTACAGTAGTTTTTCCCAATTGCCCACCAGATAAAGGCTATGACAAGACTTGATGTCAAACTGGAAAGCCAACATGGTATTTACAGCCTGTGCTATGGCATTATATTTCATATTGCAATATTTTAATTTATTTTACTATTTGTTATTTTAGTAATCAATGTTGTTTCTCATCCATGTTGCAACAGAGTTGAAGCATCTCAAACTTATAAATTACTTCATCAGGTAGTTTAAACCTAAATTCCCCCTCTATCTCTTACATTCTTATTTTCCTTACCTTGGAAGTATTTCAATATGCTGGTGTTGCTTTCATGGGAAAGAGAAGGTGGTTAGATCATTGCTAGAAGCTTAGTCAAAAGACACCATAAAGTCTGGTTTCCATTCTGAAGCCAAGGAAAAGCAGATTTCTCATGGTCAATCCCATCGTCAGATGTTTGTGAAATAGAATTGGTGTTTCCTGGCCAGCCTTCATGAAAATTCATGTGGCAGAAGTGCGTGTCAGGATTCAGAAGCTGTAACTTTGCTCAGCCCCACTCTCAAGAGTTTTTACAGCTGTAGAAGTGTCTCTCTTGAGTTTGGTATTTCTTTAAACAAAATGATTTAGCCTAGGAAACTGCAATTGCAAACTAAAAGAATATTTATTTTTCACTAAAGCCAGGTTGCCAAGCATAAAAAGTACAGATCAGGATACCTGCACAACTGTCATTTGTCTCTCTTCTGTCTATACATGGTAAAATAGAATTATAGAATGAATCCTTTAGGTTGGAAATGGCATGGAAGTTCATGAGCTCAACCATTAACCTATCTCTGTGTCATGGGTTCAGCAGCAGCAGTTATTTTTCTCTTTTTCGTAGTAGCTGGTGCAGCACTGTGGTTTTGATTTTCAGCTTGGGAACAGCACTGATAACACCAGTGTTTATAGTTATGGCTTAGAATGTATAGGCTGGCAGACGACTTTCTGAGCCTCATGCTCTGCCAGGGAGGAGGGGAAACCCGGAGGAAACCGGAAGGAAGCAGAGACAGGGTACCTGACCCAAACTGACCAAAAAGGTATTCCATACAACAGCACATCATGCCCAGGATGTAAAATGGAGGGCAGAGACCTGGAAGGGTGGGGGGGGCACTGCGTGGTTGGGCTTGGTATCAGGTAATGGGGTGCACTGCTTGGTGGGGCTGGGTGAGCAATTGCATTCTTTTCCCTTGTATTTCTCTTGTGATTATTATTATTAGTAGTAGTAGTAGTAGTAGTATTGGTGGGAGTAGTAGTGATTTATGTTATACCTTAGTTACTAAACTGCTCTTATCTCAACCTGTGGGAGCTGCATTCTTTTGATTCTCCTCCCCGTCCCCCCAGGACTGGGGAAGAAAGAAGGGGGAGTGAGTGAGAGAACTGTTTGAGGGCCTTAAACAACGACACTCTGCCAAGTCTACCACTAAACCATATGCCTCAGTGCCACGTCCACTCATCTTCTGAAAACTTCCAAGGACAGTGATTCCATTTCTTCCCTGAGAAGCCTTTTCCAGTGCTGAAAAACCCTTTCAGTAAAAAAAAAAATTTCCTAATATCCAGTGTAAAACTCCCCTGGTGCAACTTGAGGACATTTCCTGTTGTTCCATTGCTTTTTACTTGGGAGAAGAGACTGATATCCACCTTGCTATAGCCACCTTTCAGGTGGCTGTAGGGTGCTACAAGGTCCCCCCTGAGCCTCCTTACGCCAGGCTGAACAATCTGAGTTCCCTCAGTTGCTCCTCATAGGACTTGTGCTCCAGATCTTTCACAAGCTTCACTGGCCTTCTCTGGAGCTACTCCCGCGCCTCAATGTCCAAAACTGAATGCAAGATTCGAGGTAATCATGATAATCTTTAATTAGATGACAGCCCATTTTACTCTTCCTACCCATAGGATTCCAGGTCAGATGGGACAGAGGAAGGGCAATGTACAGAGGAAGACTCTGAGCTGTGCAGTAAACGCTCCTGATAGCAAGAGCAATCCCTCCCTTGTGAAAGAAGTCGGAAAATGTACAGTACATGAAGGAAAAGGATTTCAGAAAGAGAAAGAGCATGATTTAGTCTATAGCACACTACTCTTAAGAATGACCCCTACCAGAGAGCTCCATTTGAATGGCAGGAAAATAGCAGAGACCTCTACAGATAGCGGTGAAATCTGAGCTGATCTTTCAGCAGAACTTTCTCTTCTACTCTCCAGAAAGAATATTCAGAAGCAACAATGCAGTGGAGCACAGTGGTTTCACAGATTCATAGAAGTTAAAGCTTTACAGGTTCCAAGCAACACAGAAGCACCAAGAAAGCCACAAGTTACTAATGAAAAGATATAGCAGGTAAATTACAAATTATAGCTGTAACCACAGATATAAGATGATTACACTGAAAAAAGATATTCTACAATTTGTGTCAGATGTCTCAAGTGAGATCGATTTCATTTTCTGTTTTCAGTGAAATGCAGTATGAACAAGGCAAGCATGAAGCAATGAAGTTCTATGTTCTCAAATTGTTTTTCAGGTTGTAAATTTTATAACAGTTTACAAACCTTCTCTCTAATATTTTAAGCTCATCATCATACTCAGTTACTGTTAGTGTTATAAAAAACAGTAAGCTATTTTTTTCCTCAAAGGAAAGAGATTAATATAATCTAGATAATCTACATAACCTATGTGATCTACATACATAAACTGTATAGATTTATCAATATCTCTATTAATCTAAACCAAATAAGGACATTTTTTTCAAACTAAAGAAAAATCAGTCCTCCTCTGTCCTAAAATGTTCTATATTTGGTCAAATGAATGTGTTGTTTCACTGCTTTTGGGTCAGGAAAACTTGCCAATGTCTGCTTCTAGCAGGATAGGAAGTTCTACATCTAGTGCCAGGTCTACACATGACTTGTTATGGTGTGCCTGGTAACTTGGGTTGGGCAAAATATAGTAACTGTGTTTTCAACAAATGGAAAACTTTCAATTTTTTTCAAATGAAAAAGGTAAATGTTCCTTTTGCATTTGCTGTTTGCATTCTCAGTGCTTCTGTGTATTTCCAGCTCTCCAGCCCACATAGCTGCCTGGCTTGCAATAGATGCCTGGATGGTGCTCTGGCTAAACCTGGCTCCGGTTTTCCCAGCAGTGAATGTAAACACTAAAGTTGGTGATCTTGAAGAGGACTGCTGCTGCCATGGGACACAGAGAGGTAGGGACAGGAGAAGCTTGCAGTGAAAAGGGCAAAGAGAGACGCCTCTTGGGTGCAAGGTGTCAATAATGACATCACTGTTGTGTCTGTACAGCTGGTTTGAAGAGTTTTCTTCAGCATCCTAAAACTCCGCAAAAGACTCAAGTTTTCTGTTTACTTCATTAAAACATATCTAAGGTTGACCAGGTCTTATCACTCAGGAAGACCTGAAAATCCTGTATTTATTTTCAAGAAGAAGTAAACAGGCTATGCTGTGCAACTTTATGGGTTATTAAGTCTTACTCTGTTTAATTATGATAGATCACGGCTCTTTTCCGGATGTCTTAAAAGCAAAATCTTTATTTCGTCTTTAAGAGTTTTTCATTTTGAACACATCCTTATTTCCATCAAAATAACTGACTTCTTTTGTCATAGGGGGGCAGTATCAGTCCCTTTACCTGTCACACAGAATGAGGGTTGTTTTTTTCTTGTTTTGGCTATTATTACTTACATATGAAAATAAAAGGAGGAAATAGAAAAGGCATAAAAAAATGAATATTCCACTATCCAGCTTAGTCTGTCAAGTACCAGAGAAGCTGATGATGAAAACATTTCAAGAGACATGTCTTTCCTCTTTAAACACAACACACTCCGCATCTCTTTTCTATCTAATTCAGATTGCAGTCTAAAAGAGAGCAACTGCCCATCATCATTAGATCACAGCAGATACATGTACTGATATTTCTGTACTAATTTTCTCCTTCCATCTAAATGGGTGTCTGTCATGAAAATGGTGGGAGAAAAAAATGTTATGTAGCGATTTAGACAATAAATTGTAATAGAAAGATTTTCAAACTGAGATCAAACATCAGGTTAACAGCAAGTTAAAATGTGCTTTGTCAGCATGGAACATATTGAGAGTTCACTTCACACTCTTTTCCCATACAGTCATTCCCTAACTGGAAAGAGAGAAAAATAACACCGATTTTTTGAAGGAGTGAAAATAAGGATCCTGGGGAGTACCAGTCAGCCAAGGACTGGAACCTCTCCTATGAAGAAAGGCTGAGAAAGCTGGGATTCTTCAGCCCAGAGAGGTGAAGATTCTAGGGTTGCGTTTCAGTATACAAAGAAAGATTATAAGAAAACAGAGAAAAACCTTATACCAAGGTCTGTTGTGACAAGGCAAGGCATAACAGTTTAAAATTGAAAGAGTGTAGATTTAGACTGGGTATAAGGAAGAGCTTTTTTACATTGAGGGCGGTGAGGCACTGGCACAGGCTGCCCAGAAAAGTTGTGGATGCTCCATCCCTGGCAGTGTTCCAGGTTAGACTGGACAGGGCTTGGAGCAACCTCATCTAGTGAAAGATGTCCCTGCCCATGGCAGCAGATTTGGACTAGGTAATCTTAAAAAGCCCCTTCCAACCCAAGCCATTTTGTGATCATATGATTCCAACTCTTCCTGGTTGATCACCCAATCATATTGCAGAATTTTTGCCTTTCTGACACACAAGAAAAGTCTGTTAAAAGAATATTAGCTAAGTTGGGAGGCTGTCGTGGTTTGAGGCGTAAATCAATCTGCCTGCCCACTCACTCCTCCCAACCTTCCTTTCCCCCCCCACTTTACG
>JASSUY010030759.1:0-18948 GCA_032466535.1 Forpus xanthops | reverse complement strand
CCGATTAAACTGGTATTTGCGCATGCTTCAAAGGTTGCCAGCAGTGAAGATCATTGGAAGAAGTAAATGACCCCAAAGGACCACCAGCACATTTTTGTACGCATGTGGGGAGCTTTCTGGAAAATGATGTAATCCATACGTAGCCTCATGAGTATGTATGTGTGCTCTGCAGCTACATAAGGACTGCTTGTGTAGCAATAAGCGGACAAACGCTAGGAGGAGTTATCCCCCATGTCTCCCAATGCCGTAATAAAGAATACCTGTTTGTCAACTAGAAAACTTTGTTGGCAACTTTGCTCCTGGAGTTTTCTCTGAATCACTGTGTATATTCTTCTGTGCAACTGTAGCACTTCTATTAGTTCATATTCTACTAGAGTACAAACTTAGGGAGTAGATTTACCTTAGGATGTCCGTTAGTGTTTCCCAAAGCAATTTGTGACCTCTCTTGTGTGGTATTGATCAACTGCCTAGTAAGTTAAATGGTGGCAGCTTAATCATGTAAACTTCTGCTTTCCCTGGGGATTGTGTGTTCTACTTCTGGGAGTCAATGCTGTAATATATCTCTACTTTTGACAGAGAAATCAGCATCCTGATTTCTGACAGTCTTTCAGTCGATTTTTTCTAAGCTTTCTACTTCAGAGCAGTACACAATTATGGAATCCTTATGAGATTTTGTTGCTGTAATTTTTTCTTGCTGCTGTGATTTCTGTAGCCTATACAGGCTTGCCCTTCACTTGTTTTATGTTAGCTCTTCTGAGAAGTCAGAGAACCTTCCTATTGCTAACCCAGTTATCTGCCCAGGTGATCTATCTGTAGATTTGTGAGGAAAAGTCAAATGACAACATGTCAGCTCCTCAGTTCTGGAGAAATTATCCCACATTACCTTGACAGTGCTAATAGTTTACAACATTCACTGTCTGTAATGGGCGTTTTTTTCTTAAATGGCTTTGGCAGTTTTGTTGAACTTAACATGTATTCAGCTAAGAGGTGATCTCTCTTTACTACATCACTTGCCATTTGAATAGGTCACATTTTGATAAGATATGTTTGATTTGCAGACTGTGAAACTGCTGTATAAATCTTCCTTTATGCTTACACATTTCTCAAAAAGTCCACTATACTATTCTGAGCAAATACCTAAGTATTTGCTGCTGAAAGGTGTGTAAGAGCACCTTTCTCTATTTCTGAAATTATTTGATGACATTTGCCACAGTAAGTTTACATCCAAAGTGAATAATGCAGTGGTGATTTCATTCCATGGTCTTATTGAACTGAAGTCTGGCTTTGTGACAAGTGGAAAAAAAAAGTGAAGGCAGAGTGCCTGCTGGGAGCTCTTCAATGGCTTTTTGAAGGCTATGCTATCATGAATGAGGAAGTGAAGATCTACTCTATGCATTGGCTTCTTTGACTGTATTATATCCAGGTCTGGAAGTGAGCATTTGTTAATGTCATTGGTATCAGGTCAAGCTGTACAGGCACTTCTACACCTCTCAAACAGGCCTTCTGACAGATTGCCTCTGAAACTGATTCTTCTTACAATGTTACGTCTTCCAATCTCACATTGGAATAAAATTGAAGGAAATAATATTTAGAAGAAAAAACCCAGCTGCTGGTGTGATGGATGGGAGCTTGCTTATATCCTACTAGTATCACCATGATTGTATTTGTAGGGCTGCAAGGAAGAAATGTTCTCATTAAGTGTCACACTGCAGAATGGTCTGGGGTTTTCTGCAGGATTAGGATGTCTCCTACCAGCTGTCTTGAGACAGTAGGTGTTGCCTGTGACAGTACAGGCAAGCAGAATTAGGTGATTAATCATTGGCATTGTGATGTGTTATTTTGACAGCTGTGCACCTCTACTAGGATCTCTGTCTAGAGTTCAAGGCCTATAAAAGTTTGTGCAAAGAGAAAAAAGCAAAATATGTTTAGGAACAAGAACTGTCAAGTAAAATTCTCTAATGGTTAATATAAGGTTAAACCAAAGCTGTCTGTTCACACGCAGGAGAATTTGAAGCCTGCCTGCCCTGAAGCTGCAGCAAAGTTGTCTGAAACTGTTACAACACTAAGCTCCAGAGTCGTTTACTTCCTGTTTGCATTTTCAAGATTATCTTAACTGGACTCCACCGTACTGTGAATGTATGGTCAAAAATAATGTGACATGAGCATTCTGCACAAGAAAAAGTAATGAATATTTTAATGCTCAAGGTTAATGAACAAGGTAATGAAAAGTTTTGCAACAGAAACTATTTCCTGGAGTTGGCACCTGAATTCAATGCATAGCTCTCTGTCTGTGTCTTTGGCTATCCTTCAGCTGGCAAAGCTACTTGTGAATTGTATTTCTTTGGGTTTGAAATGTGTATAAAGTCCATATACAAACCATTGTATATGCAAGCGCAGCGGCCAAGTGTTTCAGCCCCATTGTCTGAGCATCTGACAATGCCCATTCATAATGATATTCATAATGTCTTATAACTTTATTCTACCTCTTATTTAGATCTATGAAGGGGAATTTTCTTAAATTGGGCCTTCAGCCATCAGTGCTTACGTCTGAAAAGTGGTAACAGGCATTCTGTTTATCGCTTGTAGTGCTTGCCAATATGCCTCAGTTGGGTGTCAGATGGAGGTATCCTTACTTCTCTGCATCATAGGAAGAAATACTGTGGATTTTAACCTGGCTATATTCATAACCCACTGAGTGCATTCATTTGGCCAGAGGGCAGCCCATTAAGCGGCATATGGAAAGTCTCCAGCAATCATTAAAGATTTTTTTCCCTGCTGATCCTGGGAATCTGAGGTGGGAACTGAAACCAGATCTTTTTTGGCTTTGCACAGTTCTGTGACAATGCCTTCAGGCATCATCAGGCCACTGATGTATTATGGAAAAATTCTACCAAGCTTTTCACAAAGTAACATTTTCCTTCATAAATATGCCAGCTGGGTTTAATGACAGTTGTGAGATACTTTTGCAGAAAATCACTATGACAGAATCTTACTTTGTTCATGAGTGGCTGATGAATAGCTTTAATTCCAGCTGTTTAGAAAGCTTAGAAAACATCTAAACAATCAGAAAGATTTGCAGACAAATTAAGCACCTGGCCTTCCTTTCCACTTTCTTTCATGACACCTGTAATGATCTGATATTCGCTATACCAGGTAGGTCCCTGAGAGCTTATGGGTGAATTATTTATCCATATATCCATTCACAGTTCTGCACCTCTTGCCAGCTATGGTACATTATATGCTCCCTCTTGTTGAGATGTTTTATTCCAGTCTAGCACTTCTGTAGTCATCAGGAGTATCTGTAACCTCGGATACAGGCCACTTTAGTTGTTCTTTGATAAATAATTAATAAATAATCCATCAAGTGTTGGCATCTTGCTTTCCCCAGTTGAATTATATAGAGAAAACTTCAAATGTAGTAAATATTAATTCATGGATGATTCTGGATTTATTATCTGTTTCAATATCCACAACTGTCATGTATCTGATTGGATGGGATATTTCCATTGTGAAAATGACCAGTGACATTCATGTGTTTGTTTTAATTTCTTCTATGTTTTGTCACTGGTCACTATTCTTTCATAACAAAGTTGCCCCCCAGTTTGCTTTTTCGTGTTTCAGACCACATAAAGGTGGTGACATTCAACAGACAGATACTTTTTTTTAATGCTCAGTTTACTGAATGCATCTACATCTTGAGGTGCATAAATTTCAGTGAGTGGAAAAACAAAACAGAATATTGAGCATATGAGGAACAGTGTTACAGCAAGAGGCCACAAAATCACTTGTACTACAGCTACTGGGATGCCCTTGAAAGTATACTGACAAAAGGGCTGTTTTAAGTCCTGCACTAGTTGCGCTACCAGAAGCCATGCTGTCTGTGGGATGACAGCCTGTGTAAACCACAGGCAAATGCTCAATATGCAAGGGAAAGCTGTAGTTACCTACTGCAGTGACTTGCAGCTGCATCCATTGATTTCCTAGTGCACAAATGAGAGATGACATCAGATGAGCTTTGTGCTACAGACTTGATTAAATTGAATGCTGCACCAGACAGAAAGGATTACAGTGATGTTAGAGGTTCTAAGAAAACATGTAGCACATAGTGCTAGGCTGTACCTCTGTAAGCTGAAGCTGACAGCATTGCTCTGTAAGGAAAACCTTTGAAGGTAAAGACTAGTCTGATGTACTTTGTTTACATGAGGCTTATGATTGTTTAAAGTCTGTTTTCAGTGCTGCATATTTTTGGATAGAGAAAGTGACCAACATATAATATTTCAGATCTTACACTGATTTATCTTCTTATTGCATATGCACAATATGCCAAGTGCACATTTCTTTTGAGTTACTATAAATTAGCTACAGTATATGAATCTCGGCATGTAATCTGATAGCATTTTATTCATGTTGGAAGTAATGATTATATTATGTATTTTGTGCCCAAAGAGAAATAGCATGACTTCAGGCAACAGAAATTAACAGTATGAAACATTATTGTTTGTGGTGTTGTTGATGTTTTAATTGCTGATCATTAATCTGTGTTCTTCAACTCCAGTGTTGGTGGAATTATAATTAGTCCAGTGTGTTTTACTGAAATGTAGAAAACAATGAGTCTGCCACTAATGATAGGGCATGTGGGACTTCAGAACTGAGTATCAAGTCAGTACTTCAGTTCCACAGTGCGTATTTTTGTTATATTGATATTTTTGGAGATAATTGTACTTATGAGGAGAAAACCTTCAAACTTACAGAACTTGAAAAAAAAAAAGACAAATAAGACTTTAATATTTTATTTCAATTTAAATGCTAATTATATAACGATGCAATTATTGTATCATGGTACAGTGGAAAAAAACTTTATACATACATGTTTCTGTAAATGTAGATGATGTCATTGTAGTTTATCATTTCTGTGGCTTTTACTGCCTTATATGTATTTTTAACTAGTCAGTTAGAAGTATGTGCCCTCCATTTATTATTACTTTTTCAGGCAGAGGTCAGTTACCTCATAAATTGACATTCATATAATATGTGTCCACATATGCCTTCATGAAATTTGAAAACCCTGTGTTTCAGGATTACTTATGTTGTAGATCCAAATCTAACTCTGCTCTTGGACCAAGCTCACTTTAAGAATAATTTCTGTCCCTTTTTCATCTTTTATCTCAGGTGGGGGAAAAAACCCCAAATCCAAAACTGTTAATGCCATTAAAAAAAAAACAAAACAAACAGCAAACAGAAAACCAACCAACCAAAAAAACCCAAGCCAAGCCACCACCATAACGCATTTTTACATCCATGCAAAATGAGCTGAAGAATTACAAATTAGTTGTATGCTTGTACAACTTGTTCATTATTGCAGATGTTCACTAGAGTAAAATATCTAAGGGTTATAAATCAACTTTTATGATTTTGCGTTGTCTGCAGTAGCAGAACTTTGTCTGCTTCTTTCTCTGCTAAAATATGTAGGAAAGATGCTGCAGCAAACCAAGTTATGACTGTAAACTTCCAAAACTGAGTCCAAGTATGAAAGTTCCTTATTTCATTTTCTGTCACTTTAGCTAAAATCATCTGGAAACAAGTTTTAGTTAAACAAAAAGAATAGTCCTTTGGAAGTGACTGATGAGTAGCCCACTGAGGGTTTTGCACACTATAAGTACACTGACTTCAAATGCATTTAGGTCACACTGATCCATTTAACTTTTAAAGAGTATATAACCTGATCTGGTTCTAGACGAAGCCAGTCTGATACTGCTACTTACTACAAGAGGGAGAATTGAATCATTCTTTTAATGAGGCAGGGCCAGTTCCCATTTGGCACAAATAAATGTTTAAATAACTTATCCTGGCTAAGAATTCATCCTCTTCTGTTTAAAGAATAAACCCATTTCCTAGTTAGCGCCGATGCTGTAAAATTTCATTAATCTACATTTTCCACTTAAAAAAAATAATAAAAATTTGTTTACAGGTTTAGCGCCGATGCAAAGAGTTGTTTATTTAGAAATTATCTGGTGTAATTCTAAAACTAGATGTTGTTTCCACACTAATCTCTATAATCAATGATGACGTTCTTATTGCCAGCGGACAGCTGAATGTCAGGCTCTAATGACTGAATTTTCAACAGGGCTCCATTTCAGTTTCAGATGCAGTGGGACAGCAAAATTATGAAAGTTTCATGATTGAATGAAGGACACACCTGTAATGCTGTAATGATGGACAAAGTTTTGCATTTAATGTCACTTCCCTTTGACCATCAGTCTAACAGTGCTAACATTAATTTGTGATGAATAACCTGCATGTGTACAAGATTAAGAAATAGATGGCTTAAAATGTGGAATCTACTTTTATAATATGATTGCCAAGTTTTAAGGTGTGTTAATTTATGACTAGCACCTGATTCTAAATCAGTTTGTGGTAACATATTCTAAATGGGGATACCTGCTTAGCTAGTTAGGAATATACTCAACTTTTAAACCAGAAATAAAACAAAGACAGGATTATACATTTATTCACAAAAGGGAATAATAAATAATAATATATTACAGTGACTTAAAGCACTCCCAGAATATGGTAAATTTAAGTAATAACACTTAGCTTGGCTTTTCTCTGTTGCCCAGCAATGAAAGGTTCAAGGTTGGGGTAAGATGTGATGAATGAAGGCAATGAATACTTTACAAGTCCTTCAAAAGAAATAGAGAAATACTCTCACTTCAGATTTAGCTGTGTGATGAATTTGTGTAATAGTGACAATCCAGAGAAACTCCCAGAGGGGATTTTGTTACAAAGAATTTTGTGGGAATTTGTTCAAATTCTGATAGGATCTGGTTTGAGGTGTCAAAGGTGGGTAATAAATGGCACTAGCCAGCATGTGACGTAGGAGTGGTTAAAAGTTGCCCACTGTTATTGTTAATCTTTCCCAACTGCAAAGCAGATTGAGACTGTGTGGCTTTTAAAATGAAAATTGATGTTGGAACAAAACCTGACAGCTGTATGACTTTTGCTAGTATTAAGATGACACTCATTTCATTGAATCATTCAATATTATCATGCTGATTATAAATCCTGCAGAACACCTGCACAACCTAATCAGTCTTTCTTTCTCTGTTGGGTACATTTGTTGTGTTTATGTGAGATTACCCAGCTCTCTGAGTGCTGTACAGTGGCATTTCTTGGCAGAATGTGCCATTGCTTTTAATAAGATGTACTTCAAAGTATTGTGCCACACTGAACCAAACTGTACTCTAAACCAGTATAAATCCTTACGTTTTCATTTCTTTGCTTTTTCATTCTTTACACCTTATCTGGGAAGCATTAAAGGCAACCAGCTTCTTGGCTTTCATGCCTGTATGAAGGTGTAAGTACAACAATGCTTGTGCCAAAATGACTAAAGAATCAGAATGAGAAACTCCCTAAATGGAAAAGGGATGGGAGGGAAGCAGGAAAATGAGCAAAGAAGATGAAAGAAGAGCACTGAGGAGAAAAAATATTTCTTAATTACACTACGAACTTTCTCTTGCAAGTCTTAGATCTCACCCTAATTAAAGTAATTGGCATGTGGCAGTGTGATACAGATGGAATTCAGACTCATTCTGTACTGGGCAAAGAGAGTTTAAATTTTCATTTGCTACCTGGCGAAAAGACTGTGTTTATTTTTTCTTGTTTGGTTTGATGTTGGTGGGTTTTTAATTTTGTTTGGTTTTTGGTCGGGTTTTTTTTGTGGGTCTTTGGTGAGTTGGTTTGTTGGGTTTTTTTTGTTCTCCTTTCATTGTGTGCAAAAGGGAGAGGGGGATTACATGGCTGTTAAGGAAGAGAAGCACACTGATGCAAAGATCTGTGTTCGTCTTTAGGCTCACCTTATATTCACAAGGAGTTGGAGCTCCTGCAGGGATGTCCCTATGATAAATCCTCAGAATGTCTTAGATCCCATTTAGTTGTTTGGGGGAGATTTTGTCTAGTCTGGAAGCAGACAGGTGTTAGGGACATCCTGGAGCAATCTAAATCCTTTTCAAATGAGTGGAGAGAAACTGGATAAAAATTTGTCCTCTTACCCCTTCTTCCTACTCAGTGAATTCTCATCAGTTTTGAGGTTTAAAAAGTAAAAATAGGGTAAAGGATAATGGGTTTGCAAGAGAGAATTTAGCTTCCATTAATGGAAAAAAAGCAGCACATGCAGATCAGATGGTTCATGAAGGCAAAGTACTTCCTCCCTGCTTCCCTACAGATCACAGCTCTGTAAAGTTTGATCTGACTCTAGAGACTTTCTTCACACATCCCTTGGTCGTCGAGAAAACCCAAGATCAGTTCAATTCAATTAGTAACAGAGTTGGCACAAAATACTGCCAATGGCACTGTAGAAGCCATAAAAAGCCTGGATGATTTGACTGACGCTGATTCATCCCCTATGCAGAACAGCTGTGTCTGGTCCAGCTGCCTGGAAGTATCTGGAGGATGGGCAGTAAAGTGAAGTCCCAAACTCTTAAGACACCAATTCTCACTGTAGTCTTTGAGACAAAATTTGAAGTTTTCTAATGCAGGTTCCAGCTGAGGAAGTGCAAGGTTTGCTTCTTGATGTCAAAATAGACTCTGGGTTCTCAGCACAGCTGTGTATCGAGACATGCTTGGATAGGTGGGTTTGAAAGAAAAGAGAATTTCCTTTACCCTGTTTCAATATCTGTATAACTAGAATGGTAGAAGGTCCTGTCTACAGTCTTCCTTTCAGGAAAAAAATGCCAGCTTCCAAAGGGACTGTCTTATTTCTCAAGAAAACAAGTGTGTTCTCACAACAGAGTAAAGTTATAAGCATAAATGGAATTCCTATTCAGAAGACTAAGATTGCCCTCTCAGGGCTTAGTGTTCCCTAATTGTCTTGTTTACAGTCTAAGGATCAGAGTGAGTGAACCTTTAGGGAGGATGGCAAACCTTGACTTCTCCCTGGAAAAAAAGTAATATTCAGTTATCTTGACTGCTTCAGGTGTCAGTGTGTTCCAGTTACATGTAAGCAACATGCCATCAGTGGATTGTAGTGCTGGAATGTGCACAGCCTACTCTACAGTATGAGTTTTAGTGACTTTCTGGTATTCATATGGATGTCATTGATTAACAGGAAGTGGTGGTTTTGAAGTCTGAGTTTTGTAACATGGTTTTGAGTTTTAAAGTTGAAATTTTCTGTGTGTACCAATAGGTGAGTTCAGAGCCTCAGAAAACAGCTGATGTATGTCTTGAACACTGTTGTTCAGGGGTGTCTGTGTTCTAGTAACAAGTGCCTGTCCTCTGGAAATCAGTATGTGTGGGTGTGCTTGCATGACATTTCAATCCTGAAAGGCTTCTTGTCGTGATTGTTGCAGTCTGCCTAAATAGGCCAAAGATGGACATTATGCTGTTGATTGATGAACAAGGTGTTTGAAGGCCTCCTCCTGCCCTCACTGTTTTTGATTTGTCTTCAACTCCTATAAGGTAATTAATTTTCCAAGGGCAAACATATACTTAGTTTATCTCTGCCCATTGCTTAAACACAAAAATTGTGACCAGAATCACTGTGAGTTTAATGGTAAGCAAGGATCATTCTCACAGGTTACAATGTCTTTTCACCTTTCTTGGAGATAACAACAGATGGATCAACACAGTGAATCCTTTGTAAGGATTTTAAAGTTGCGTATGCTACTTCATTTCATCCTGTCACACAAGTAGGGAGTGCACCATTTTCTTCGTCCCTTCTCAGCTCTTCTGTCTCTCTGGAAGCAAAGAAAACCTTAGCTCGCTCTTCTTCCAGTGAGTCAGTATCAGTATTTCTTTCACTAAACCTATTGTGATATTAAAAGTAGGGGTAATTGTTTGGGAGAGCTGCTACTGTTGCAAGCTCAGCAATGGAACAAAAGCAGGAGTAGCATGGTTTCCCTCCGCTCAGTGTCCTGTCTGCCAGAGATAAGATCAAGAAACTTGACATATCTGTAGATATACAATGCCAAAAGAGAGCTCGTTTTGGAGTACCTGCAAGGAGGCTTAATTCTCACCCCTACTTATTGGGAGCAGCTGCTCTGCTGAACCCTAGTCCAGCTTAACCAGATACTTTAATTAAAATAATGCTAATTTAACAAGCTACAAATTCTGATTAAGAGTCAAAAAAACTGTATCTAAATCATTATAAAAGTTTATTGTCTCAGACATTATTAATTATTAAATATTTTCTAGACTTTTGTGGTGAAACAACCAACTGTGATTAGTTGTGGAGATCATATATGCTCTGCATATATTGAGCATATTAGAAGTAAAAATAGGCCTAAACTTAGAGGCAGTGAGACACAGGCTCAGATGTACTTTTAAATGATTTCCTGGGCTGGAGCTGCACATAAAAGTGAGGCTTTTCCTCTGGTGATGCTGCACAGATTTTTGGAATTACCTTAAAGATTGGCACTGAAAATTGTTTTATTTTAAAAAGCTTGAAGTGAGTTGAATAGTTATTACTAGAATGTTCCATGATCCTTTCACGAAGTAGTTGCTGACTTATTTATGATGTGTTATTGCTGTGTGCCTTTGCTTGGGCATTTGCAGGTGTAAGCAAAACCATGCTGTTTAAAAGGTGCCATCTCTTACGTGCAAAATTGGGCGTATAACATTCTGTAGGTTGAGTTTGTTAGTTTGGAGGTTTTGTTTGTTGTTTTTTAAGTAGACTGTTTTTATAGCACTCAGAGTTCTGAATATAAGCAGAAAGCTGTGAGATAAATACATGGTGCTCAGTGCTTATTGCTGCATTTCCTGTCATTATCCTTTTGTGCGTCTAAAGTTCTTATTTTATGGTGGAAAAATTTAATTTCTTTAAATTAGGAAAATAAGTCCAATGAATAATGCTAAAAGGGAGTCTTGTACTGTTGTCATTAGTGGCTTCCCCTGAGAAACTGGCAAATTGATAAATTAAGCATTCCTCCTGTGACAGCCTTTCACACACTTAAGATGTAGTCCTACTTTAGTCTTCGGCAGCATTAAATCAATCTACTACAGAAATACTTTTCCTTGCTAGGTAGGTACAAAATAGATCTAGAGACTTCATGCATCATTTCACTCTGTTTAGCTCTATGTCAGTCTTTTGGCAATCACAGGAGGCTTAAATTTTGTATTTGTGTTGAAATGCATCCCTAATTAAGATGTCTATACTTCTTCAAGCCTCTCTTCTTGAAAGCCAATTAATACATATCACACTAGAACAGTCTTTTTATTAAGACTCAAATAAGGAAGCTATAATGAGGCCAAACAAGGTAAAGCTTTTAGTGTGCATTACACACAGTAGATCTTGAAAGATCTCACTTTGAACCTGCTTTAATCTAGTAGTATTAGTAAAAAATTCTATGTGGTGTCTGTACTAACAAGAAGCTCATAAATAAAAAAACTAAGCAAACTAAAATACTCTTCCATAAGAGGTGACTTTTAGTTGTGTCCCCTGTGAACATAGGAAACTGATATTTTTGTTGCATACTTTTTATGAAGGGTTATAATTTATTTCATTAGCTATTACCAGATGCTACTAAGTCATTACTCTTTGTCAGCATCTTCTTTTGTGTATTTCTTTTTTTTTCATTTCCTCCAACTGTAAAGAATTTTTATTAAGCCAAACTGTCTTTATATAAATACCAAGAGGTAGTTTTTCAGCACTGCATGTAATATGTTGCTTTAGTTTCTCAGGATTCCAAGTACTAAGTTGCTTTAAAAATGCGGAGAGCAATACTTTGAAAGACCTCTGTGATACTGTTGATTACTGTGTTTTGTGATACCTGCAGAACTGAGATGCCAATGAGAATCTCTGTGAGATTTGCAGTGACAGCTGGTACTGACTGGTCGTTGTAGTCTATTGGCCAAACTGGTAGAAAATACAGTAAATTTGACTAAGCATTTGTCATGAATCTGAACTCAGGCTTCAGTATTTAAGAAAGTTGAAAATAGTGTAGTTGATTATGATGTCATTAATGTTTTAGGCAGAATGTGGTTGAATTAAATGCAGGTTTATATATTCGAATCTGGTTTACAGTGTGTGTATTACCAGTACAGGATATGATTAAGAAGAATAAGAAAGATGATGAAAAAATAAAAGAAGATTAGATGGAAGGAAAATTGTATAGGTCATCTTTACAAAAAAGAATCTTAAATTATATAATTGTTGTGGACACAATGAATCTGACAGCATCTGTCTTGTTAAATGAAGGGCTCAATTGTTCAGCTTTTGACTGCTCTTGTTCTGTCATATTTATAAAGGAAACTAACTGGTTTGTGTCACTTTTAAAAAGATAAATATGATCCTTAGGATTTGAGATGTCTTCATTCCCCATTACTGTTGCTAAGTACTATTATTCTTACAATACAAAATCTAAAGAAATCAGCAGAATGCCTTCATCTTTATTGATCAATACAATACATAAAACCAGTAACTCATAACTAGAATAATATTGTTTATCAGAAGTGGTAATGCCAGGAAAACCTGAGTATTGAGATGAATTTTTTTACTTGACTATGCATGTGACTCTCAGATTCTATCTTGGCACAAGTTTGATCAGTCTGGCCCTCTGCTAATATAGTATGTCAATTTAGTCATATACTGAAATATTTGCAGCATCCAGATACTAGAAGGAGAGCATGAGAAACCAAAGTCATGTTCTAGTCCCTTAATCTTTGTAGGTTAATTACTGGCTTTTTTTCAATAAGGGAAAGCATTGAGTAATAACTGACAGATCTCCATTAACCTCCATCTTTACATTCATTGCTTCTCCTAGCAAGTTCATTAACTCCTTCTAGTTCATTATCATCTTCATTTCCTATGAATACTTTAGCATTTTAGAAGTCATTAATGCACAAAGGGCTACTCTTCTGTGTTGGTATCATGAGCTTTGTCCCAGTCACTGGTGGTAATTACTGGCCATTAGTTTTCTTTGTTTAGCCACCAAATGTTATATCACATCCTATTCCTGGCAAGCATCTCACCTTTGGGGGCCTCTCATTAGGTTTTTCTGTCTTTGTGCATCTAGCTATGCTTGGAGAACATATGTGTTCTATCATGTTTCTAGGTTCTCAATGATTTGGAGGAAGCTCCAGGAACAAACTTGCCAATAAAGCCTTCTAGTTGACAAACAGGTATTCTTTATTACGGCGCCGGGAGACACGGGGGATAACTCCTTCTAGCATGTTTCCAGGTATTGCTACACAAGCAGTCCTTATATAGCTACAGAGCATACATACATATTCATGAGGCTACGTATGGATTACATAATTTTCCAGAAAGCTCCCCGCATGCGTACAAAAATGTGCTGGTGGTCTTTTGGGGTCATTTACTTCTTCCAATGATCTTCACTGCTGGCAACCTTTGAAGCATGCGCAAATACCAGTTTAATCGGCTCATTAAACCACAGACATAACAATCATCCTGTCCTCCTACTTATCAGTTAAACTGCAGCTCATCCTGGGGCCCTGCCTTTCCAGATACTTATCTTTATGTCCTATTCTTCTAGCCTGTTTTTCTTGCACACATTTTGTACTAAGGTCATAAAGGCCTAAACTATGTCAACTACAGCAGTTTATCTTGTACAAGGATTCTCAGCATGTTCTCTAGCGGTACTCTTCACTTCTCTCCTGTATATCCTGCATCTCAATAGTTTTCCATTACTACTGTTACCAAACCATCACACTCTAACATTATTTAAAATCGATTTCTAAAAGTTTATATATTTCAGTTTAGAATTCTCTACTCCCCCTCGTCTCATCAAAGTACTGATTTTAAATTATATTCAAGTCCACATTCGATTTCTTAGGCACAGCACTTGGCTTCTATTTTAGGAAATGAAAACCCCAGATTTCATCTACAGTGTGACAAAATACTCAAAAGTAGTCAAGAAAATGCCATTATTATTTCAGTGTCTTACAAGCTGGTGAAGGCTAAATAAATTCCAAGAGGGAGAAGGAAGGAGTCGTATTTGTGTGCTCCTGGGATACCAGGAGACTTTTTCACTAAGAAATGGGCAGGGGGTAAATATTTCAGGGAAAAAGGATGAATGTTGATGACTTCCTTCTCTCTTCAGTTTTAGAAATTAATGAATTACTTTAATTTTGTACTGAACATTGCATTCAAAAGAGCTTTCCATGAGGCTTCTTTCTGACAATATCTGTTAATGTATTTAACAAGATTTGAAAGAAAACACTTTGTCCAGGTTCCTGAGCTGTAGTTCTTTTGCTTTATTGTGTTATAGATTTTAGAAAACTTGATTTGTTTTCTCAGGCCTGATTTGGTATTGACTTATTGTTAGGACTCTTGATGACATATCCTAACTATCACAAGATTTTGAGTCACTTTTATACAGATGAACCCAGACTGTCAGTTTTCTAAAGAGGTTATTCCAAATATCAATATGGAAGACAATGTGTGTGGCTGCGAAGAAAGAGGAGATGGGGATTTTGGGGTTTAGCATTAAATATTTAGTTCTCAAGTATAACTTCATTCATTTGTTTGATTTAGCTAGACTGTAGTCCAAAAAAGTGGTCATTGGGCCTTCATCCAGTAAGGCACTTAAACACATTTGTAACTTTAAATCATGAATGACTGGATTCAAATAATGACCATAAGTGTTTTGTTTGACTGGCTATACATTGATTGCTTTTTGGCACCAATCTCATTCTTTCTTTAAGTGAAGTTAGCCAAGAAATTAGAAGCCTTAGTTCACTTCCTTGTTCAGAAAACTATACCAAATACAGGCCTCTGAGGATGCAGTTTTGGAAGGCTGAGCATGATCTATTTTATTTTGAAATAAAAACTATTGTACATTAATTCTGTTAATTACTGCTTGATTTGAAGATCCTTATAGTTCTCTCAGCTTAGCCTGGTCCCATCACATGAAGAATATACTCATTTAATGTTCTTTTCAAACTCATTTTAACATTTGCTCCCACCTTATCCTTTGAGACTTCCTGTAGACTGTGGATGGAAATCAGTTCATGTAAGTGTTTCTGGCTGCAGGTGTCAATAGTTTGATAACTGGGGCCAGAAAGTAATTTTGAGTCAGTGAGTGGATCTTTACAGTTGTAAAAAACACAGCAAAAACGGGCTGTTCTGTACAAGAGTTTGCCATCCTGCCTCAGCCATGTTCCAGATTGTTTGTGGAGAGGGGAGGGGTTGTGGTGGTGAGTTAGCTCATACAGCAGAGCTTCATGGAGATGAGCAGCTATCTCCTATGTTACAGGAAAGGTCTTGTAGCTCTGTTCCAGAGCTCATCATAATGCTGAGATAGGTTTCTTTCAGCCCCTGAGCTCCAGCCAGCTTGTACCCTGGTCATCATTCCTATAGTATCTCCTTTGATGATTGTAAGATGCATAATAATAGCTGCTATATTTGTGATGGTCTGCTTGGCTTCTTTTTCTGATGTTCCCTCTTTACCTTTCTTTAAACAGCTTTACTTAATTGCCTAAATAGTCCATGTGAATCAGATTGGAAAGCTTGAGAATCTTTCCATATGGCAGAATGTCTGCTTATTTTTCAGTAAGATCAGACAGTTTTTCTCTGAATTCTTAATTTTCTGCAAAAAGTTTTCACTTTCCTTTTAGGCTAAAGTGTTACAATTCCCCAGCTGCTGTGAGTATATACTGCTTTGTATCCCTTTGTTGCTCCTCAGCAGCCCAGCATTGCTTTCTGCACATGTATATAGGTTGGAGCTCCAGACAGGGTGCAAGACCCTCATTATCGAAGCAAAATAAAATCAAAGGATTCATTTTCTTTGCAGTATACATTGCTGGTGAAGAAATAAAAGTTTATTTGTTCTCTTGTTATTTTGAGAGAGATATAGAAAAAACAATACAGAGCAAGTGAAAGCACATCGGCAGCACATTAGAATGCTTTGCGCATGACTTAACGCATTTTTTGCTAGTTCTACCATTTCGGTTCTGAAGCTGAGAATCAAAAGAGGCAGTGTGCTAAAGTTTCATTACAGGAAACTGATTTAATGACTTTATATATTTCCTGTGATTATCCCCATTATTCCGACAGAAGTGTACTTCTTGACAGAAACTACTCATGGCTGTCTCAAGGATGAGCAGGAAATGAAGATGTGGTGCTTGGTCTCAGACACCAAGATATCAATTAAAAGGCAGGAACTTTTGTGGGAAATTCATCCCAGAGGAAACTTGGAAATGCTGTAATAGCCGATTTCTGTTGCAGATTTCCTGAGGAGAATATTCTCTGTTTAGATAGGGAAGATGGTTTCATTAGAAAGCTGAAGAATGATTGCAAAGAAAAGATTCCCATGAGAAGGTCACATTTACCTCTTTAAAATTAAACACATCATTAAAAGGTCTTGGCTGAATCAAGGCTAAGAGAACTCAGATTGGTAACTCTCACACCTGAATACTTACGAAGCAAAATGTGTGAGGCTTCTGAAATTTTATTCTTAATTTCTGCTTTCAGTGGACTGGTTTACAGATAACTAAATTCCTTTCTCTCCCAAGATTGATTTTTTTAAGATGTGGCAGCATCCTAACTGGGGAAGAAAAAGCCCCCATGCTTATTAATGCATTGAAGTGTTTGCCAAAAGTGTTTTCTTAGACAGATGAATGGGAAAATACAGAACGAGGAGAAGCTGTGTTCACTGAATGTGTTTGCCAAATGAGTAAGATAAGTATATTTGGAAGACAAGGTGGATTATTGGCCTGACTGGGGACGTAGCACAGACAATAATGACAACTTGTCAAGACTGGAAGGTAGAGGGGCATCGGAACTTTATTACACATTCGAAGTTGTGTAAAATCATGGCTATTTTATTCAGCATCTCAGTCATGCTGGACAATCTGGATACCTATCTGCTTCATCAGGCTGTTTTCAGATGATTTGTAAATGTCTGCCGAAGTTGAAAATTGTAAAGGATTCATTTTGACTGGATGAAAGGAAGAGCCTTTTCACTTTAAGGACAGTCGAGCATTGGAACAGGTTGTTTGGAAGACTCTATAGTCCCAAATTGTGTGAATTCGTGGGGGGTTTCATAAACTGACTGGAAAAAGGGCTGAGCTTATAGCTGACCCTACTTTTCAGCAGAAGACTGGACTGTGGCCCTTCAGATGAGGTCTTTTCCAGCCTGAATTAAACCTGGGATCCTTATGCTTTGTCTATGTGCATGGTGAATAAGATTCTTGGCCATGGCTACTCTTCTTTAAAATAATGTAAGGTCAAAGAAGGAACTCTAAAATTAGTAGAGAGCTAAATAAGTGCTTTTTCTTAAAACATTTAGCCATGCACTGGTTCTGTTGAAATGTAGCCTATGAAATAATTGATGAAACTACACCAGCACTAAGCCAGAAGATTCAAGTTAGTTTTTTAATCAGAGCTGGGAAACATTTAAACTGAAGAGATTAGAGGAACTAATATAATTGGGTAGTCAGATTTTAAGACATTCACAGAGGACTCCCCTAGGTAAGCTAAATTTTTCCACAATTGCTTGCTTGCATTTGAACATAGCCAGAATTCCAGCTCAGTCTGGGAAACTTGCTTGGGAGAAAGAAAAAAGAAATAGACACCTCCCTCCCTCCAAAAAAAAAGTTCTGAAAAAGCATCTTTGGATAAATTTGTTATTTATGAAAAATTGACTTTTATGTTTGGTTGGTTGTAGAGGTGGAATATAATGGCAGACATTTCAACAATAAGTTGCCTTTTAGATTCTGGACAGCAGAGCAGCTGTTCAGTCCCACTTCTGCACATCAAATTTGTGCTAAAGTGGGCAGTCAATGTCATAAGACACTCTGGACTCTTATGTAGAAGAAATGACAATGGAAAATATTTTTCCTTTTACCCCCCACTCCCTTTCCCTTCATGATGACTGCTGAGAGGTTTTTAAAAGCCTATCACCATCATAAGCATATGGTTGGGTTTTACCTTTATCAGACACAGAGGAGGCAGCCCAGCCTTTTGAAACTTCTCAGCAGTCAGCAAGAATAAAGTGGGCATCACAGTGGCAGGAGTAATTTTCAGCTTCCTGACAACAATTGCAGAATGCTGGGAAAAGCTATTAAAAATGAGGTTCAATCACCAAAGTCTGTTTTGGCCTATATTTAATGAGATGTGTCAGCTAGAATTTACAGTAAGTGGCTAATTGTTAATAATAGGCCTGCCTAAGACACCGTGACTTCAGCAGATCTGCACAATACAACCCATGTGCTTGCTGGGTTTTTCTTTATTGGGTATCACAGGTCAACTTACCACTATAGTGAAAGAACAGGATGTGATGGGAACAAAGGCATTGTTAACTTTATAAAAGTTTATTATATATTATTGAACATGTTATATGGGCAAATTAAAACAAATAATTTAAAAATTAAAAATTCTGTGAAATGTGACCCTCAATATAAGTGAAATTTCATCTCCCTTCCTAATTGTGCTCAGGAACAAGGCAGCAGGTCAGTGTTGAGCAATGTTTGCGATTAAGGCACTGTGCTGCCTGGCTGCAAAGGTTGCACTGTTGCTCTGGGCAAGCTATTACATTTCTTTGTGCTTTAGTTTTTTATAAGTAGAAGGAAATGACACTGCCTTCTCTAGCAGAAGTGCATATGCACACTGAAGTGACTGTGAGGGATAGTCTTCAGATCCTAAAAAAAGGATTTAAGACATAATGACTTAATATGAAGAAATCTAAACCTCACGTTCTTAATCTTTTGAATACTAAGGTTTGGAAGTCAGCTATATCTGTTAAATTAAACCATACTCAAGCTTCAGAAAAACATATAAAAATGTTTCCCAATGTGTTTGTAGTTTGCTTGAAACTTTTGAAGTATGACTTTGGCCCTTTGAGTGCATTTGGCTAGTGCTCAATGCTCTGACATCCCACTGTAATATGTGGCTGTACAGGTAGCCAGGACTCCTGTACTGAGACAAAGGGGGCTTACAAAATTACAAAATGAAAATATAAACCTTTAGAATCAATTTTAAGTAATGTTAAGTTT
>JASSUY010030758.1:0-24834 GCA_032466535.1 Forpus xanthops | reverse complement strand
CCCTGCCCATGGCAGGGGTTGGAACTGGATGAGCTTAAGGTCCTTTCCAACCCTGACTGTTCTATGATTCTATGATTCACAGCAGAGGACACGTTGCCCTGCTCCCCTCCCAAAAAGCAGCCTTTCACCCAGTGTTCAGCACCGGTTTTGCTTTGGCATGCCCAGATCCAGGTCACCAGGGACAGGTTGGTCTTCGCTTTGGCAAAACTCTACCTTGTGTTTGGAAAGCTGGAGCTTGATTTTGTCAGGATCATTGGAAATCTCCAGCTCCAAGTCCAGGTGATTCTCTGCATCCTCCAGCCAATCAATGAGCTTCTTCCAAGCTTCATGGAACTGCAAACAAACAGGAGCAAGTCTGAAACTTGACACTGGTGGTGTCCCAAAGTCCCTTTCTGGTCCTGGGACCTCCTGCCTTCCAAGGGTGAGTATACCCCAGGCTCTGTCACACCATTCCCACGTTTCTCACCTGCTTAGCTCGCTTCCTGGCATCATCAAGAGCCCGTCCCCGCTCCACTGAGCGCTGGACCACCTTCTCCCAGCGGGACTGGACGCTCACCAGCAGGTTCTTGATCAACACCACATCCTGCTTCTGACTGAGGAACTTCAACTGGTTCCCAGTTTGATCCAGCTCGATGATCTGATCCCGATGAGCATTCACCTCATTGGCAAACACCTGCGAATGGCAAAATGTCCCCTGTGTAAGGAAAGCTGTGCCTGCGAGGAGGGGAGATGGGGAGCCACCCTTGCTCCTTCCTGCATCCCGGGGAGCCCTTGGGTGCTCACAGCACGGGTACCTTGTGCTCATCGATCTGGGCCAGCACGGCGCTGAGGATGAGGCTGGCTGGAGGCGCGATGTTCAGGCTCTGCTCGGCCAGTGTGAGCCAGTTGATGAAGACCTGGAGGGAGTTCTGGAAGTCCGTGGCCAGGGCCAGTGCCTCCTCCAGCTTTGACTGCAGCAGCGGGAAGGGAAAAAGGGAAGGGAAAGGAAACACAACACGGAGGGTGAGAGCCGCGGCTTCGCAGACAGAGGCAGCCTTTGTGTCCCTCTAAAGGGACCTCCTCGCCTCAGCCCAGGAACACAGCTTCGTTACCACAGGGAGGGGGTTTTGGTGAAAGCCAATGCTTCCTTTCCAAACACAAATGGCCTCTGAAAGGGGACACCTTCATCAGCACCCAAGCAGCTGCGTCACCCTCAGCTTCCTGAGAGCGGCATCGCCATGGGAGCGCTGCTCAATGAGGTGGATGGTGTTTCAACGGCAGCAGCTGCAGCACCACACATTTATTCTGGGCTGAGACCACTGTATCCTCTGCTTTATCTCATCGTCAGCCAAAAGCCTTGGACGGAGGCAGCTCACAGGAGGACTCAGCCTGCTGTCTTGTGGGGGACCAACAAAGCCTTTCAAAGCGGGAGCTTTCTTCCCACTTCTCCTCCCTATTAACCCACAACTCAATTTACCCTCATTATCTGTGGGATTTAAACAACTCTGATGACTACCTAGAAGAAACACTAAGAGTTTGACACTCAGGCAGCACAAACTCAACCTGAACAACAAAGAGAGGAGTCCAAAAGGAAACCTCAGCCTCCTCTCCTGCCTTGACCAGCCCCATTGACAACAGAGCAGCAAAGCAGGGAGCAACTGCTGCCAGACCAGCTCATGGGTGAGGGTGGACATCTCCACCAACACTACCTTTCTCTCCTCCATCTTGGTGCTGACCAGGCACCATTTCTGCTCCAGCAGCGCCACGCTCTGCTCCGTCTTCGAGCCTGAGCCTGAGTCGTCGCGGTTCAGCAGCATCAGTCGCCCCTTGGCCAGCAGCTGGCTGTAGGTGTCCTCCTTGGCTTTGAGCTGGCTGTAGAGCTCCTGCAGGGGAAGCAGCACCGAGGTGTTAGACAAGGGAAGAGCCTGGAGAGGGGCACGGCTGGCTGTAAGTCAGGGTGGGGAGAAAATGAGGCTCAGGGCAGGCAGTGAATGACAGCAGAGTGTCACTTTGAGCAGAGGAAGGTGGTTAAAGCACCACGGCACCTGTACCAGTCACCAAGTGCAAAACTATCTGTTCAAAGAGACCAGAAAAGCACTCTCCTTCTCATCAGACCCAGAAGGGAGACGTTTCAATGCTGACATTTGACAGGAGCTTGCTGAACTAAAAGCATTAAAGAAGTCTCTCCTAAGAAATTACCATGTGGGCATTGAGCTGTTCCCGGGCAGTTTCTGGCAGCCCTCCTGTGGGTTTTGATGCTGACAATTGGCTCTCCATCCTCGTTAGCCACAGCAGGAAGTCTTCAATCTCACCATGGAAACCCTGGGCCTGTTCAGGAACGCAGAATCAGGATCAGATGACATCAGCCACCATTGATCATGCGCCAGGGTTAACATTGCGTTTGCTTCAGAACCAGAGAAAGAGGCAGAGCTGGAGGCACCAGGGGGGGAGATATATGGGATATCCTTCACTGCGTGTGCCTGGTCCCAGCCCTGCTTCAAAACCCTGCAGGACTAAGGTTTAACAAAAAACCTGGTATGAAGAATTTCCCAACAGCTAAGTTTTCCCCCCTTCATTTCCTCCCTAGAGCAAAGGGGGAAGCAGACCCAACCCATCACACATGGGAGGACCCCCAACGTGACTCCCTGACCTGCTGCAGCGTGGACTGGAGCTGCTGCTCCCGCTCCTCTGTCTTCTGCAGCACTGATTCCCAGCAGGAGTTGAGCTTCTCCAGGCGGTTCCGCAGGCTGCTGGCATCATCCCCTGCACTTGACTCCAGCAGCTCATTGCCTGCTTTGTTCACGGTCTCCACTGTCGCCTGGTGGGCCAGGACATCGTTCTTCAGCACCTACAAGAGATGTGGTGGGCAAATGCTGGGACACCTCTAAACCCTCCTGTTAATTCCTGCCCACTCGCATGGGCTTGAGCCAACTCAAACCAGGAGAAAGGGAATCCTGCGACAGAACAGACTAAAGATGTACCGGAGTTGGGGGATACTCACATGATGCTTTGCAAGTTCGACCTCGATGACTTTTGGGTCTCCATTGATGGGTTTCTGAGCATCGAGCAGCTCTTCAGTGTGGGTCAGCCAAGCCATGAGCTCAGCCAATGCGTGCTGGAATTGCCCAAGTGCCAGGAGAGCAGCTTCTAATTTATGCTGGGCAAGGACAGGGGATGGAAAAGGAGAGTTTAAGTGATGAGGGAGGAGGAGCATTCCCGTGAGTTTCAGCCCCACACCTACAAGTGCCCAATCTTCTCTCTACCTGTCTGTGAGCAATCTTCTCGCCCAGATTCTCCCAGAGATGTTTCAGCTCTGTCAGTGGTTCCTTTATGATGTCTCTGTCTGTCTCATCTGTGGCTTTTTTTAGCATCAGTTCACCTTGGTGATTAAGCTTTTCCATCTCAATCTGCTGCTGGTAAACCTCCATTTTAAACTCCTGCCAAAACAAGCAGGACAAAAACCAGATCAGAATGAATCCCTGGAGCGCGAGCGTGGTGATGCAAAGACGTGGGAGAACCGGTCCCAAGTACCTTCATCTCGTTCATTTGCTCCTTCACCGTGTTGAGGTCAGTGCCCACAGGAGACATGTTGCAGAGTTTGATCACAGCGTTATCCAGCCAGTCGAACATGGCCTGGAAGGAGCAAAGACATCGTTAGCAAAGGGAATGGCAACACAGGCTCCTCCTGTGGCTGCTGCCTCCATCACCCTGCAACCACAGAACTTGTCTTTCAGGGCAGAGATGCCTGCTTGGATTTGCTCGCTCTTTCCTTCTCTCTCCTGCTTCCAGCAAAAGGTTCATCCTACTGCTCCATGCAGAAATGAAGTCAGATTTGGAAAGACAAATCCAACCAAATATCTGCTCTTCCACGGAGCTGATTGTTGAGCTCAGGCTCTGCCAGAGGCTGCAAACATTTGCCCAGGAGATGTTTTCTGCTTTGTGTGAGTTCAAACCTCAGTACAACTCCAGGGAGAGGATTCACAAAGCCTACCTCTGCCACACAACCAGCCCTGCCTCTTACCTGAAGCGTGTCTTGGTATTGCACAGCTGATTGCATGGCTTCCTCGAGCTTCTCAAGCCTCTCCTTCCACATTTTGTTGAGATTTTCCCATGCGTTGTTCATCTGCGGAGCACAAAATTGCCCACAAAATGCATTAGGCTCTTCCAGCGGAGCTCCCACCTGATGTTATCTGCAGGAGAGGCTGCTGGTTCTCCTACCTCATCAATGCTCTTTTTCACTTCAGGTTTCTCAGTTTCACCACAGGCAAAAATTAAGTCGGTTCCAAGGAGTCGGATGAACTCGAGCTCTTCGTGCAAGCCATCCGTTTCCTCCTTGATGGTCTGCACGAGCACAGTGAGAAAAGAAACACGTTTAGTGATAAATGCTCTTCCAAAATCACCCTGTGAACTAAGCATGGAGCTTCCAGCTCCAGTGTCCTGTGCCCTGGATGACTGCCCCGATGCCAGACCCCAGGATGAGGGTACACAGCAAGACGATGGTGTGGTGCTCATGGCATCACCACCACCAACCTGCTCCCCAGGGATGCTGTTGTGTGCAGGGGTTGGGGGAACTAAAATAAGAACAACTGTATTTAGCTTGACATGTGCCTGGTCTGTCTGGCTGAAGGCGCTGTTTAAAGAAGTATTCTGTCAATACAGGAATTAGTTTTGAGACTCAGAAGTTGCAAAGCCAGAATGGTTCTAAAAGGAGAACAGCAAGGATAAATTTAGCAAAGCATAAAGAAATCCCCGCTGCCCAAGGTCTGAGTCAAACCCACCTGAAGTGCATTTCATCACTCATTCGAAACTAACAAGATACAACTCCAAGCCCATCCAGCTTTACACTTCTCTCTGGTCTAACCAAAATCTAAACACACACTTCCCACGCCAGACGGCACTTGGGGAGATGCCTTCAGCTCTGACTGGGAGCAGACCCGTGCAAACTGCCACGTCACTCGAAACAAGTGGGCACACAAGTCTGACCACATGCTCCACAAGCTTCCTAAACCAGGAGCAGATAAAGTGATTAAGACATCATTTCCTTGTCTGGAACAGGGGGTGGTGGTGGGCAGGGATATGTGAAACACACTTCTGCTTTTTGCCTTGCAGTTCCAAATCGCAATGGAAAGAGCATGTCATAATCTGACATGCCTACAGAACTGCTTTACAACCACTTCTGGCCATGCTCGTGTCTAAGATCTGTCCCAGCTTAGCTTACAAGTTGGGTGCAGGCAAGCTCCAGACATGGTCCAGCACCATGGTCCTCACCTCTGCCGCTTCCACCTGCTGCTTGATGATGGAGGGGTCAATGCCTGGGCTCTCCAGGTCATGAACAATGTCCTGAGTGTCTTTGATGGTAGTCAGAAGAGCTGCCATGTCGTACCAGAACTTCTCTGCTAGCTCTAGGACATCAACGAACTTCATTTCACGTTCCTCTGCCCGAGCTTTGATGTCTTCCCAGAAGAAGACCATCTGATCCAACTTATCCTGGATTACTGAGGAAGGGAATGAAAACGTTCAGTGAAGGAGGAAATCTTTTAACAACTCAAAAGCAGTTTGCAAATGCTTTCCACTTAAAAATAGCCAAAAGAATATTCAATGGGAACTAGAGATGACCAGAACTATTAGAGCATTTACTCTGAGATAGCGAGGGATGTGAGAAACTCCAGCTTGCAGCAATAAAGCCTTTATTTATGTGCAGGCAAGCTCAGGGCATATTTGCTCACACACTCTCTTCCAGTGAACCTCTGTTCTGGCCATGTCTAGCATGAAGTCCATGCTCGCTCAGACCATGAGCTGCCTTTTGAGCTGCCAAGAAAGGTGCCAATTAGTGCCACTGCTGTTGACAGGCCTTTTTGTGCTGGGGATGTTTCTTCCCTCCATTAGATGCTGAATCAACACCACCAAATCATTTCACAAGGGCCACAAGAGATGAGCTCAGGGGAAGGGCTCAGCTTGGCTGAGCTGAAACCTCTGCTGAGAAGCCACAAATGCTTCTTTCTCCCCTGGTTGATGCCACTCTGTCTGCTCCAGATGGAAGCAGGCACCGAACATCTTCATACAGAGGACGCATCCTTCCTCCTAAGGCCACGAGACCCTCTGAGATGCACCCCATGGCCATCAAAGCCTCCCAGCAGCGATGGAGCCGTAGTTTGGGTAAGAGAAGCTGGGCACAGCTACCAGCCCAGCCAGCACCTCCTGTTTGATCCACCCAGAGATACCTTTTGCTGCCAGGTCCTTGTCTGCTCCCTGCGAGCGGCCGATCAGCTCTTCCCCACGGCGTTTCAGCGCCTCGAAGGAGGGCTGCAGCTTCTCCAGCTCCACACCAGCACTTTTGTTCTCACTGATGCACTCCCGGATCTTCTCCACCTCGGCGGGGATGAGCGGGGGCATGCGCAGGCGGGAGGAGAGGGCTTCCAATGTCTCCAGCATGGGCTCGATCTTGTCATGGAACTGGAGAAGAGCAAGTCCATTAGGGAGGGCAAGATGAGATGAAGCAATGCTGCCTCGCTCCCTGCGTGTGCAACAGCCCCAGCGACCTCTTGGAGAGGACAAACGTTGCCTGCAATAGCAATGAGACCTGGAGCCTCCTGTTCATGCCTGCCTCGGCTCTCCACTGCTGCCAACAGCCCCAGGCTGCCCCAGCTCAAACCACACATAAGCCACAGCCTCACAGAGCCAGCACAGGCAACTGTGAACCAAACACAGCAGCGATTTATCACCAGATTCAACCCTTCAAAACCTCCCGTTTTTGGCTGCTGCAGATGGGCAGCATGGTAATGAAAGCCAATCCCGGTTGTTTGAGCATCTGTGCAGAGACACTGCTGGAAAAGCACCGTGTCTGGTGGTGATGGAACTTCCACTTGATGCAACAGCAGCAGGATATGGCCCCGGCAGGGTCAGCAGGAGCTGGTGAAGGCTGCATGCGTGGGGAGGAGCGAGCTGCCACGGTGCTGGGTCTCCAACCAAAGCAGAACCAGAAAGCCAAGAGTGACAGAGGATGGGGTCTAGCAGGGTTTACTGCTATTGTCTTCTTTAAGAGGAAAAGTCAACTTTGGCCTTAACAATCCCAAAGCATCTCTGCTGCTGAGGACAGCTCTGTGCCCTCCTGCAGGACACCAGCACTGGTGTTGGCCAAGTCCCAGGCTCCAACAGCACAGAGGAGATGGACTTTGGGTGCAAAGTTGATGTGGGACAAGTCGGCTCAGCCACGAAGCAAACCAGCAGGTGCAGCCAGAGCAGAAAGCTCTGAGCATCAACGTAAACCCCTCGGAAAGCAAACCCTCTGCTTTGCAGGAAGCATTCCCAGCGGAAGCTTGGCCAATGGCTGTAACCAGGCGGCAAGGCAACAAAAGCCATCTCAGAAATGGGATTTCAGGCCCCCGGAGTTAACTTTCAAGCATGTTCTGCTCAGCTGTGCATGGGCCGGGACTAAAAGCCCGGGTGTAAATCAGAATCAGCCCAAAGAGTGTAAGTGAAGATGGGTGGTGCGGGGCTTACCTCCGTGATCTGCAATGGTGGGGCGCAGTCAACACAAGAATGAAATGGGACCATGTGGGGAGGACGGGCACAGGCAGCAACACACACAGATAACACATTCCACAATGGGAGTGAGAGATGAGACGGGAAGGGGGTGTGGGGGGGAAAAACTCGGAGTTAATACAGTGCAAACCAAGAGAAGTGACTACACAATACAGGAGTAAAAACACCCAGACATGACAAAAAACAACTGTGCTACTAACACAGGGGGAATGAAACACAACCAGCGGTCATAAACTTCCAGTGGCAGAAACTCCTCACCCCCTTCTGGACTTTAGCACCTACAGTCCTTCCTTTCCTATCTCTGCTCCTGCTGCCACCGACCTCCTCTGGAGATGCCCAGACCCTAGAGATGACCATTAACTCTCCCATACAAAAGATCCTGTGGCTGTTCACTGCACACACAGCTTATCAGAAAGGAAACCTATCTCTCTGAGCTCTTTCCAGGGGCTCTTTCAACCTCGGGTGGATGCCAAAACAGCCCCTTTGAACGAGCATCATTACTGAGGTTGTAAAACTTTATTACCCTATTTACTATGTCAGGACTCCAATGGCTTCTGCCCTCCTTTCCCAGGCAGTGCTGAGCCACAGGAAATGACCCTGGAGGTGCCTGACCGCACTGGGCCTTATAAAGGGGTTTACAACTGCAACACTCAGAATAAAACCACATTTCAAAGCACGTGGCTTCCCCGGGGGGCAGCGATAAGACCACTCAGCACCGAGCACTCAGCACCATGGCACCGCAGCGTACCTGGGTGGACTGCGAGACGGCTTCGTCGAGCGCCAGAGCCCGCTGACACACCTCCTCCTTGATTCTGGCATACATGGCCTCTGCTGTGGAGTATTTGTTCTGCACCATCTCCCCTTCCTCAGGGTTCAGGTCCTTGAGCTGCGGCCCGATTTTCAGCAGCTTGTCTATATGAGGCTTATGCTCAGCAATGGATTCTCGCAGTTGCTAGGGAATAGAGGGGATAAAACCCACATTTGTTTAGAAATCCACTGAAAGCTGCTGCCTCTGTTCCATGAGATGCTCCAAAAGCAGCGATCATATCTGGTAGTGAACTCATGCTGGGGATTTCTTGACCCAGCATCTGCCAAGCACATGGCACTCGGCTCTTCCTAACATGGCTTTGGCACAGACTCCCCAGCTCCCTCCCCTCCCCATGGGGAACACCACAGAGAAAGCTCTGCAGCTCTCTCCCCTAAAAGCACAAAGCAGTTTTCCCTGCCACGATCAGGCAGGAGATCTGCAGGCAGCCTGGCTCCCTTGGGTGCCATCTGTATTTTAGTAAGAAGGGCTCCAACATCCTTAGTGATTTCCACATGGCACACTCATGGCCAACATAATATTTTATTATAGAGGCAGGATCCCCAAAAAGAAGAGAATGGGGGGAAAAAAGCAGAAAAAAAAAATCACAAAAAGCCCCTGTGGGAGCTGAGCCTCCATTAAGGCAAAACTGATGGTACCCGAGATGCCAACACCTCATCCTTACCCTCATGTCCTCCTGCTGCTGCTTGAGCTGCTCGTGATCGATGGCCGGAGGGGGCAGCTGGGAGATGAGGGCTTGTGTCTCCTCGATCCATGGGTTCAGCTCCTCGTAGGTCTCCCAGAACTGGTTAACCAGGACCTGGGCACGCTCCAAGCGTGTGTAGCGCTCCGAGTTGAGCTGGCTCACGGCTTCATACTGCTGCACCAGGGACTCGGTTTTCTCCTAAAGGAAAGGAGGGAAGAGAGTTATAGCCAGGGGTGGAAGGGGACCAGGAAAAGCGCCAGTGCATGCCGTGAGCTGGAAGAGCTGAGGTGCCTTTGGTGGCCTTCCACATGCGCAGGCTGTAATTCCAATTAAAACAGCTTCAGAAATCTCTGCTCCCCCCATCCCCAATCCCCAAACACTGCAATAAAAATACGCAATAACAGTGAGTAATAAATGCAAAGAGCTTTCTGCTAACACCGGTGGGAATTCCTAAAGATGGAGTCATTACAAACTACTTCAGCTGAGCACTCGCCCCTCTCTGTCCCCACTGTTGCAGAGGGGGGCTCACCTGGAGAACAGCTTTTTGCTCCTCGCCACACGTCCCAAAGATCTCACTGCGCTGGCTGAACAGCTCATCCATAGAGTCTTTGTGCCGAATAATGTCGATGGAAAAAGCCTGCAGGAAGGAGGCATCCAGAGAAAGGAAATCAGAGCTGAGCCTGATTTCTCCCCCTCGACCCATCCATGGGATGCGCTCAGCGGTGCAGAGACCGTGCAGAACTCAGCACAAGTGTCATGCAGCACATGGAAAACCTGGCTGAAAATGCAGATTACAGCATGGTTTCCTCCTGACTCATCTACATTGACCTCTGCCTTTTAAAGGCCTGAGGTATCAGCCCAGCTCCACACCAGAGGAAAAGCTCAACCCTCCATTCATCACTGAACATGGTAACTCCCAAAACATCACTCTCCAGAACTGCATCTACCAATAACTTCATCATTCCCAAGATCCACGCGATGAGCAGCGGGAAGCCAAGCTGAGCTCAATTTAACTTAATAGCCAATGGTTCAGTCCCCTCCCTTATAACAATGTCTCATGTTTCCTTTCTGTTTTCAAGCCCAATAAGCCCGTGCTCTGCTCTGCTCACTGAGGCTGGTTAAGGGAAGAAAAGGGCCGTTTATATTTAAAGTGCCGTTCTTTCAGGCACTTTGAGATGAGTTCATCTCAAAGATACAACACCCCCAGTGCCTCTTTGTTCCACGTCTGGCTGTCGGGAGAGAACCGAGTCCCCCACTGCAAGGAACAATAAGCAAAAAGCAAATGTAAAAGCATCCTCATTAATCAATAGACACTCTCCTCTAAACCCTTCCTGCTGCCACTGCCTCCAAGATCCAGTCAGAGCTGCTCCAGTGGATACATGGAAAGCCCTTGCAAGCAGACGGAAGAGCACCCATTGATCCCTAAACAGCCGTGACATGACACAAGGCTTCTTCCTTTAGAAGCCCAACATTTTATTTCTCTAAATCCATTTTCTCCCTTGTTTTTTCCATTTACTTACCAAGAACAAGTGTTGGAATCTCTCCTGGTGCTCTGGGCTCAGCACTATAAACCCCAGGGTAAAGTTGCTCCCCTGAACCCCAACCCATCACCCAAAGCCCATCCCATCACCCAAAGCCCATCCCTCCTTGCTAAGCAAGTGCTTTCATACCTTCTGCACCTGCAGCTGGGCTGTTGTCTGGTCCTGCTCCAGGCGGATGGGACCGAGAGCCATCAGCTTCCGCTTGGTCTCAGCCACCCAGGCCAGCTCCGCATCGGCCGCCTGCTCGTACTGGACCATGGGAGAGGACAGGCAGCACAGGTTAGTGATGGGCAGCAGGGATGGAGCAAGCTGGGGATGGTGGGAGACATGGTGGGGACACAGGGATGTGGGGGAACAAACGCCTCGCCATGGTGTAGGGAGGAGAAGGGGACACTGGGGTGGTCACAGGTTTCTGAGAGCTCCACAGCCTCCAGTTTGTGTAGAACAAGCCTTTCTTGGGAGGATTGTTCACCTGCAACAAATCCCATGCTGTCACAACACAGGGGATGATGTTCTTCCAGGCCTGAAAGTCACCTGTCATTGATTTTACACCTCCTCCATCACCCATATGAGCTAAAGCCCACAGGTTAGATAACATAGTGCTGCACCAGTTATCCAATCCAAACCACACGCAATAGGATGGGTCAGAAACCAGCCTGGCTGCTACGCACCGCCAGTGGGACCCATTCATTTCTTGGCATTCCCAATGGGATCTGGCTTTCCTGTTGTGCTGTGCTTGCTACCCCTCTCACAACCACTGTGCTGCATAGGCTGAGCGATGCTGAGCCACTCGCTCCTGCTCTCCCAAGAAACCTCATCAGTCTCCAGTGGGGTTATTAAATTACCTGTTGAGACCTCTGAATAGCAGCATCGATTTCTTCCACTCTCTGCTTGATGGTGTCACTGACCAGCTTGTAGCGCTCGTTGGTGTCTGACACGAGCTTGTCCAGCCCTTCCCGGGCTCGCCAGGGAACCAGCTCCAGGAGCGCTCGGCTCACTTCATTCACTGTGTCCAGGATGAGCCTGTGCTCCATCACTTCCTTCTTCAGCTCCTGTGGAAGGCACCCATTGGACACACATCCTTCTCAATGACATCGCTCCCCATCCTCTCAACACAGTAAGCAAACCCCTGCTGTGTCCACCCCTGTGTTCCCCGGGTGCTGTTCCCACCTTTTGCCTCTGCTGGAACTGGGGTATCTGCTCGCTGGCTGGTGACTGTCCCCCGCTGGAAGCCAGCTCATCCTCCACGCTGCTCATCCAGCTGGTGAGCTCCTCGTGCGTGGACTGGAACTTGGTGGCCAGCTGCCGAGCCTGCTCCAGCGTGCGCAGTGCTTTGGAGCTGGCAGCAGTGATGTCTGAATAGCGGGTCTTGATCCCATCCAGCTTCTCCTGGATCAGCAGCACCTCCTCCCCTGTGAGACAGCATCAAGGGGCAAACGATGCCGGGGCTGAGGATGAGGCAGGAAGGTCCAAGCAGCAACCTGCCCTGCTCTCCTCTAGTTTGATTAGAGGCTGGAGCAGCTCTGCCCTAGAGCCAGGCTGAGAGAGCTGGGCTTGACCAGGCTGGAGAAGTAAAGGCTCCTGAAGGGGAGACCTTAGAGCAGCTCCAGTGCCTAAAGGGGCTACAGGAAACCTGGAAAGAGGCTCTGGACAAGGGCCGGTAGGGACAGGCCAAGGGGAATGGCTTTAACTTGCCAGAGGGGAGACTGAGATGAGCTATTAGGCACAAATTCTTCCCTGTGAGGGTGCTGAGGCCCTGGCACAGGGTGCCCAGAGAATCTGCGGCTGCCCCATCCCTGGAAGAGTTCAGTGAAGCTTTGCAACCTATTTTTATAGCCAGGAAGCTGCTCTTAGAGCTGACACTTTCCACCAGCCAGTGCAACATCCCTGGAATAGGATGGAAACAAAGCCTGGCTTTGCCACGAGCACCAAAACCACCACAACTCAGTCCTCAGCTACCACATCACAGCTCCAAGAAGAAAAGTCCCATTCACTCTTTTCCTGCTATTTCCAAGGGGACAAGAGACAGCGAGCCAAATTCCTTGCAATCACTCTTCCTGCAGCACAGCTCCCACAGGGACAGAGGCCTGGACATCTGCTCCGAGCAGACCACATCTAAAGGAAATGCATCGCCCCGACCTTTCTTCCCACTCAGAAACATAAACTCGCACCCACGTGGCAACAGCAACAACTGCTCGGCATGGGAAAGCAATATTAGGAAAGGGCCGGGTGTATTTTTAACCTCTTTCCATGTGATTTAGCAGCTGGATGCAATGGGAAAACCCTCCCTCGCATTGCAGGGCTGCTCGGCACAGAGCATCGCCATGCTGGTGGGAATCACTGAGCTATGAGACTTGGGACCAAGTGAGTCCAAAGTATTAAGGTGGAGCGTTTGTGGCTCTCGATGCAAAACAGCTCCTTTGGGAGTATCCAAAAGGAAATTAGACCTCAGGAAGAACATCCTCCCTCAAAGAGAAGTATCACTGCAGAGCATGGGCTTCCCAGGGAAGATCATGGGGAGGACAGGGGCTTCCCAGACCCCCCCATCAGTCACAGCATGCCCAGATCTTTGTGATATACCTGTGGTTTGCTTCAGAAGAGCTTGCCCGTTTCTAATGGCTTGGTCCACATTCTTCTTCCTGTTGACAATTTCCTCATTCAAAGCCTGAAGGGAAAGGCAGATTGGGGTTATCCTCCTGCAGGCAGGTCCCTGTGTCCCGCCAGCCAGAGATGCTAAGCAGAGCATGAAGTGCTCCTCCTTAGTACGGGGAGAGTGAACAACAGATGTGGTACTTGTCCAGACATCCTGCTATGGGCATTATTAGGACCAAGAGGCTCTCATCTTAGAGCAAACCCAACCCAACCCAACCCATTGGATCTGTGTTACCAAAGAAACCACCCTTGTATTAGACATAACCTCACTCTTGAAAGGAACCTGCATGGCCCCAGGCGCGGAAGCAGACGCTCCCTTGGTGGCCAGCCTGCCTTGGGAAACCCACTGGGCTTTTCAAGCTCGCATTCTTGGAAACAGCATCCAGCTTTCTAAAGGCACGGGGTGGCCACGCTTGCCCAGACATTGTTCACAAAGCAGATGAACCACTGGAAGTTTTGTCCTCTGGGAAACCCATTTTTGGGGGCCATAATGATTGTTTTTAACACATGAAATCTCTTTACTCTTCTCCAAGCCTAGAAGCGGAATCAGCAGTGGAACGAGCTATGTCAAATTAAAGTCAGACCAGAAACAGCACTGAAGACAGAGAAATGCAACCAAATAAACAACAGAAACATGGAAGGAAATGGAAAATACCAGCTGGTCGGCATGCTGCTTCTGCAGGACGTCCCGTTTGTAATCCTTTACGGATACCGAGCCGAGCTTGTCCTCAACCTCAGCCAGCCAGTTGAGCACTTCCACCTCCTCCTCCCCAAAGAGCCTGGCGTTTGCCAGCGCCTGATCCAGCAGCGCTGCCTTCCGGCAGCACCGCTCCTGGACCTCACCGTAGCGGCTCTGCAGAGACTCCAATCTCTCTGCCAGCAGCCTGCGCTCAGCGGCACAGCTCAGGGAGGAGAGGGACTGCCCGACACCGAGCACCCGGGACACGTCACCCGCATGGCTCTCTATCTCTTCCTCTAGAGCCTGAATGGCAGGAGGATAAAATGGACAACAGAAAGGAAAATGAGCGAGCAAACCAAAACTGAAAATGGATAAAATAACCAAACATAAAAGGGGACACAGAAACGATGAATGTGACTGATGGCCATGGAGGAGACGCGAAACCCACCCGTGAATGGGCAAACTGCAACAAAATAAAGGTTCAACATGAAGTTGATAGCACAACTCCAGGGTGCAGGGACCAAGACTGATGTCTGGACAAAGCTCTTGGTCTGATGGTTTAGTTTTAGGCAGCCCTACAAGGAGCAGGGAGTTGGACTCGATGACCCCTTCCAATCTGAGAGATTCTGTGACTCTACAAAACACAGCAGCAGGAATGGGTCTTCTATGCAGAGCCAGACACACTTGCTGCAAGGCACGAAGACATCAGTTCGATATTCACCCACACTGAGTTAGGGTTTGGAGCCATCTCTGTACATAAAGCAGCCTGGGTACCTCCCCGTATACTTATTTGTGCCTAAACCCCCCTCGCTGGGGCAGAAACAAGCACCTGAGCAGGACCTGATACCAATCACTGCCACCAGCAGCTGCTGGGTCCTACCTTGTGCCGACTGATCTGCTGCTGGATTTTGGCAGTCTGGGTGCCAATGGGCTCCGAGTTGGCCAGTTTCTTCTCCGTCACGGAGAGCCAGTCCGACACGGGCTCCGTGGTCTCGTGGAACTGCTTTGCCAGGACCAAGATGTCCTCCAGCTGCTTCTGCCTGCAATGAGGAGTAAGACACTAAGGAGCAGCTCCCTGGTGGAGCCAGGCATAGGAAACAGCTTCGGGCATTAGGAAGAGGGAACCAAAGCTGCCCTGTTCAGTGGGACACTGCCATTCAAGCTGCAAAGGTAAGGACAAAAATCAGCGTGGAGAAAGTGCAAAACAAACTTCTTCCTGCAGCTGTGCCTTTGGGTCTGGTTTATCCCCTGGGAAAGTGGCAGAAAGGCTCCCTCACCCGTTTACACCCATCTGCTTTACACCCATTCCCATCATTATCTTGGAGATCCTCTGACATGCCCAGCTTGTGGCTGGGCTCTTGGTGTTTGGGAGCTGCTGAGCTCCTGTTCAAAGACATTCCAGCACTGATACAGGTCTTATATGGACAGTCCCATCTTGGCAGGGATTTAAAACACAGGGAAGGTCAAATGGGGCCTTCAGAAGTGATTTCATAACCTCAAAAATGAGCTTATGGAGCAACAAGCGACTCATAAATGAGCTTCAGGCAGCAGGAAGGTGTCAACAGGATGTTGCTGCTCAAGCTAAACGTTAAAGTTTAAAGGCCCAAAAATAACATCCATCCCCTGCAGGGGATTTATTTAATCCGAGCTCTTCCCTGCCATTGTAAACCACCGCTATCAGCTTCAGCTCCCAGACACGCTTTGATTTCCCATGTTTTCCAGCTGTTTCCAGGATGTGCCTGCACACAACCCTCCGCCAGCTTCCCGCAGGTGGGAAGCCCGCACTCCGGAGCCCCTCACCTGCCGGCTGCACTGCCCAGCAGCCCTGCCCAGCGCCGTTCCAGGCTCTCCAGCTGCCCCACGATCTTCTCCCGGTCCATGGGCTCTGCTGACTGTGCGATCCTGCCGCCTTCCGCCTGGAGCATCTCCACGGTGGCTTTGCGATCGTCCAGGAGGCGCTGGAGCAGCTTTACAGCATCAGCAGTGAGACCAAAGGAGAAGGGTGACCAGATTGGGTGAGCAGAACCAACTCAAACCCTCAGAGAGGTGGAATCTCTCATTGTGGCTGAAAACCACTTGTAAGGATGGGGCTAAGACCAAAGCCAGCCCCGTGGGACAGCCTCTGCCATGAACACCGGTTTAAAACTAATAATAACAACTTAATAATATGCTTTAATGTGGTCAGCCCTGAAGTGGTCAGGCAGTTGGACTAGAAATCATTGTCGGCCTCTTCCAACTGAAATATTCTACCCCATTCAATTGTATCCTGTTCAATTCTATTCCATTCCATTCTATTCCAATTTCTATTCTAAAAGAGATTCAAAGCACTTCTGTGGCAGGGAAGTTTTCAGAGGCTTCCCTATCCCCCCCCAGCTTATTGAGAGCATGTTTTAACTTCCACTTCAAATCCATCCCCTCTCCAGAGCCTCAAGACGTCGGGCCAAGCCCTGGTAAGAATTCATTTCTGAGATGTTTTACCATGACCACACTTGAACTTTCCCTTGCTGGCTCACAAGGGCAGGCGCCAACCCAGGCTGTTATCTCTGCAAACACCGGCGTGCCTCAGGCCGGGCCTTGCTGTTTGCCCCAGTACTCAAACCAGTGCCTCCAATACCAGCTTGCTCCTGACACAGCAGAATCATCACCACAAACAGAAGCCAGGGCTGGAAAAACACAGCCGACCAGCAAAACCAGCAGCAAACTTCAAGAGGCAGCAGGAGGGTAAAGCAGTGCTGGTGACTGGGACAGTGGAGATAGCAAGTGTGGTCAAACGAGCTGTTGGCTTATTACATTAGGATGTGGGGATCCAGAAGATCCACCATAGAATCATAGAATAATTAGGGTCGGAAAGGACCTTAAGCTCATCCAATTCCAACACCCATACTCTGGGCAGGGACACCTCCCACTAAACCATGGCACCCAAGGCTATGTCCAACCCGGCCTTGAACACTGCCAGTGATGGAGCATTCACAACTTCCCTGGGCAACACATTCCAGTGCATCACCACCCTTACAATAAAGAACTTCTTCCTCAGATCCAATCTAAACTTCCCCTGTTTAAGTTTGAACCTATTACCCCTTGTCCTCTCACTACAGTCCCTCATGAAGAGTACTTGGCATGGTTGAACTTCATCAGGTTGGCATAAGCCCACCTCACAAGGGTATCATGAAAGAAGCAGGTCTGTGGACATCCCAGATATGCTTTGCTGTTACAGTTGGACCCCGAAATACCATCTGTCTGTGCAGAGCTCCCTGTCCCACTGAGCCTGCTTCTTACCTTCTGCTCCTGGATCTGGGCTTTCACCACCTTGTACTCGGCAGAGGGAGGTTTCTGGTTGGAGATGAGCTCCTCGGTGTCTGCCAGCCAGCTCAGCAATGGCTCCAGGGCATCCTGGAACTTCCCGCAGTGCAACAGGGCCTCTTGCAGCTGAGCAACTCGTTGGGCCACCTGCACCCCAAATACAACCCCACCACACTGTCAGTCTGGTGATGCATCGACGCCAGAGCCTCAGCTCCTTGTCAATGATCCCCTTCTTCTACCATACCCCAATAGGGCCCAGAGAATCTGTTACAGCCCCTCTCCATGCTCTGACCTTCTTGTTGAGGGTATTCCAGCGGGTGTTGATTTCTTCCATGTCATGCTCCAGCCCTTGGACATCACAGTTTTTCCCGGCACTTTGGATGAGCCCTTGACCAACTCCATTGACTTGCTGTAGTTTTAGCTGGAGAGGATCCACTTGCTCCTTCTGGAACAGCTAGGAGTGGGAAGGGTGGGAGAGAAAAGGTATTTGTAAGCCATGAGATGCTCTTAGAGCCCCTCCAACCACTCAAATACAAACGGCTTTCTTCTCTAGAGAAGATGTAGAAGCTCCTTGCACTGATTTCAGTAGAGTTGTACAAGTCTGAACTCTTCCCTTGCCTTGACCCAGTAACACAGATGTTGCCGGTGTGGAGCACAGCTCGGGATCTATATGCATCCACCTTTGCTTTTAAATGGGTAAATCCCCTTTTTTCCAAGTACTGGGGCAAGGTGGAAAGAGCAAATACGGGAAGAAATGAGAGCATTGGCTCTGGCCAGCCACCAGATTGGGAAACAATGCTCCTGGGGGGAAAACCTAAAGCAATTCTCACAGTGATGCTGTTGAGAACAGAGACCTGACATCATAGGAGTTTGTTAACCACAAAATTACAGACACCATGAAACCGGCTGTGTTTCGAAAGACAAAGGCAATGCGCAATGAATGTGCCAGTCATTGACTGCACCACGCATTTGGCATGGTCCTGCCTGGGAATCCTGTGGGGAAAGGCCTTTTAGAACAAAAAAGATGCGATAGGGAAGGGGGAGGAGAGTGGATGAAGCTCCCCATTGTAAAGAGAGGCAGCAAGGCAAATCCTGTTCCCTGGAAGGAGATAAGTGCTTTTATCAGAGTATCAGAGCTGGGGATCTGCTCTAACCGTGCTGACAGCCGCCCTGCACGGTCCCTGCAGCCGCACAGCCCGGTCCAAAGGGACAAAGCTGGGAAAAGCAAAGGAAAAGCAGCCCTCCATCACTTCCTCTGCTCCCTTGGACCACGAGCCCACCCAGAGCACAGGTCACCCGGCACCCAGCACTGGGCAGGAGCAGAGCCCTCAGTCCTGGCACAACACCTTCTCTTGGGGAAGCAGTTGCCTTCTTCCTCATGTGCCACAGACTGAATGGACACTGACAGCACCAAAAAGGTCCCACTTGGATGCAGGATCTCTCCTAACAGAGCAGCAGCTCAGGGATGGCACAGCTCTGCAGACCCAGCAAACGCTTGACCTCCAAAGGACCACAAGGCAGCACAACCTCCCCCTCCCAAACACAAAGTTCCCACCCCAAGCAAAAGGGATGCCTTGATCTTCTTTGCCCCATTTTCCAAGAAAAAGTGATTTTTTCCCATCCAGGAGCTCTTTGCTTCAGGAAAATTATGCCACGGTTCTAAGAAATAAATGGTGACACGAAATCACCGATGCCCTGGCTGCTGCTCCCGCGGCTGCTTCTATCAGGAGCTGGCTGCTAGAGCAGCCAAAGCCACAAAAGGACCAGGCTGATAAGCCTGGCATGCAAAAAACAAACTGCAAGGGCTTCAGAGCAGGGCAGGAGCCCTGAGAAAAGCCAACCACAGGCACCTGCACCATGAATCACTGCGCAAGGGTCCCTACAAAGGCAATCACAGCACAGCCTGAGGAGCGCACGGCCAACACGTTGTGTTTCAGTGCTCATAAAAGATTCCAGTGATTTAGTTCATTAACCTCATGGTGACTCAGCTTTGAAGCTCATATTTAATATCTATTTGGTGGGCAGGAGAAGGCGCAGAGCGAAGCGTCCTGCCCGGGTGAAGGGGCTGCACAGATGTATTGGCAAGCAGAAGGACATCTGTACCACTCCCAGCAATGCTTCCCAAAGCAACCCTTCACTTTCTGCTCCCTCCATGTCCTACACTCCTTAACCCTACTACTGCCAAGCACAGACCCAGAGCTGCCAATAGCGTTTGAACAAGAGGGAGATTTATGAGGTTAACAATCAGATGGTCCCACCAGCAAGGACACGTTGACACCAAAGAGGCCAGAACCCAACAGCTCTGCCTCCTCACCAAGGTCCACACTGGGTGCCCCAGCTCACATGGACCCCCCCATGTGAGAACATCTCTCCAAGCCCCTCCACGTGTGTTTCTCACATGCGTGGCACAGCCCAAAGGCTGAGGAAGTGCCACTGAATTGGGATTTTCAGCACTCCTAATGCCTCCTTAGCGATATTCCTCCCAATCCAGATGGCAGGAAACAAGCACTCGGCTGTGGGAACTCCACCACCGAGATCTCTCCAGGCAAAACTATGGTACAGCACAGCAAATCCCAAAACACCAGAGAGCATCTGAGCCCCTCCAGAGCCTCAGCACCATAGCACTCACTTACAAAGCCATAGCAAGCAGTGCCTGCGCAGGACGGGGGTTATTTGCACTGATTTGTTTTACAGCATTCTGCAGTGGATTTTCTGCTTCAGAGAAGGGAACCACCCCTCCAGGATCTGGCAAAAAGGCTTTTCTCAAGTCTGTGATTTACATCGGGGTCACCATAATGCACTTGGAGAAGCCAAAAAAGCTCAAGACAATAGTTTAGGTCATGGAGCAGCAAAAGCCCTACTTACAAAAACACACAACTCCCTCCCCCAAAACGCTTCCCAAATGCAAGCTGAACTCCGGAGGGAGGAGGCTGTTTGGGAGGCAGATCCTGGCCTTGTGTTCCCGCGTTCCCACCTCCCACCCACCCCTCAAGCACAAAATAAACCCCGTCTGCAAGCGCCCGGGCAGCAAATACCTCGTTATCTGGAACGAATCCATCTGGTGGAGCTGGAGGCCCCTCGGAGAGGAGAGCGGTGGCCATGGGGGGTCCCTCTGTGTCCGCAGGCACAGACCCCTCACCGGGTGCCAGGCAATGGTGGGGAGGATGGATGGCATCCCCCGGGGGGGACTGTGCCATGAAAGGTGCAGCCGGCAGCACGTGTGGCTCGGGGGAGCTGGGTCCTTCCAAAGGGGGTAGGAAGGTGAAGGAGGGACCCTCCACAGCACCACCCCAAGTTGCCATATCCAAAGCGGATGCTCCCACCATGGGGTCATCCTCCAAAGTCAGCACTTCGGCAGATAGCTGCTCCAGGACGGGCGGCACAACCATGTTGGTGAAGTCATCTGTATCTCCCAAGGCCACTGCTGGCCCCACCGCTGACAGCAGCATAGGGCCACCACCAAGATCCCCAACACTGGAGATGAGTGGGTCACCTGCTTGTGGTGGCACAGCGGCAACAGGCACATCAGCAAATGGTGGTGGAGCATCCAGAAGCTCTTCCATCATCAAGGGCATGGCATCTGGAGGTAGGACCTCGATACATGGCACCTCAACAGCCATGGATGGATCCCCGGTGGTTGGTGGGGTCTCCTGAGCCTGGAGCTCTGGGACAGCCACATCCCCTGGAGCAGAGAGCCCTCCAACATCCCTTGGGATGGCATCGGGAGCAGGCTGCCCCATAACAGGTGATGTGCTGGGAAGCTCCTTCAGGGCTGCTGGGCTGGCAGCACATGGGACCCCGTCACCCAGCACCATGGCACAGCACCGTGCTGCTGATCGTCCCTCCCAGCCAGCGGCAAACAGCAAGTCCAGGTCTCCGGGCTGTGGGATGGCAGCTGGTGCCTCCCTGTGCATGACAACCACCTCCATGGGCACCCCCTCAGCATGGGAAGCCCCTTCCAGAACCAGGCTCTGGCTCAGGGGATCTGCTCCCCATAGGTCTTCAACACACACTGGGGATGTTGCTGGAGCCTCGGAGCCCGGCTCTGATGCAGAGCCGGTGTGGAAAGCTTGCAGGGAACCACAGTGAGCATCCCCTTCTGCCAGATGAGCCTGGCCCTCAGCTCCATCACTCTCTGACCCCAAGTCTGTGCTTTCACCCTGAGAAACCAGTTCTGGGACACCCCAGTTGGCAAGCTCAGTCCTTCCTGGCAGAAGGTGATGGGTTTCAAATGGATCCATCCACTCAACACTGTCCTTGTGGTGCTGTGAGAGAGACCCCAGCTCCTCCACCACCACAGGGGGAGCTGAGGGCTGGCAGGGGGATGCTCGGCCAGGACAGGTCTCCTCGGGAAGCTCTGATGCTTCCCCATCAGGGACCTGCAAGCCTTGGTTTTCCACGCCCCATCCCACCTCAGCACTGGGGTAACCGGCTTCCTCCAAGCCAAAACCCGGATGCGTGCCCATCTCAGGAGATGGCATCTCACCACCCACCACCACACAACTGCCTGCGAGCTCCGGCTCCACCAGCGGGTCCGGTTCATCCTCCACTGCTGCAGGGGAGCACTGCAGGAAGGACCCTGGCCCTGCCGTGGCCATGGGGCTGGGGGAGGCCCCTCCATCTGAGTCCGTCGGGGTGATGGCTGAGGTGTCCCTTTCTGAGAAGGGCTCCGTGGCCGGTTCCAGTGCGCTCAGCACCTGCGAGCTGCAGGTGACATCAAAGTCCTCCAGATCTGACACAACGGCAGAGTCTGAAGCGCTGATATCCAAAGGGGCCCTATGCTGACACACTTCCACCCCGACCCTGGCCAGTTTGGCTGCATCTGGGTCCAGCCCCTCCAAATCCACCAGGGAAACCTGAACCTCCAGGCAGCCGGGGGCAGCCCCATCACCCTCATCCTCATTCAGGCACTGCTCCTCCAGCTCCAGGAACATCTGCACCGAGTCCGTGTCGGACAACTCGGGGCCCGTGGGGCTGGCTGAGCGCTCTGAACCCAGAGCCAAGTCCTCAGCCTGGCACTGCACCGCCGTGTCCTCAGTACAGCACATGCTGCCAGCGAGGGGGCTGCCAGCACCCCTCCGGGATGCACAGGACCGGGAGGTCCCCGGGCTGGGGGAGTCCGTCAGAGCAGCAAATTGCTCCCTTTCCTCAGTAATATCTGCCAAGCAACAGCTCCTCTTCTCCTCTGCCACCAGAACAGCCTTTCCTCTCTCTGACAGCGTCGCCTCCTCCCACTCCTCCATCATCACCCAACGCTCGTCCTCCTCAAATCTCAGCTCAGACTCCGTTTTCTCCCTGAGATTGGAGGCGATGAGAATATCCAGTCCCGCATCCAGCAGCTCTTCACTAAGGCACGGAGAGAGGTTGACGTTCTCCACCGTACAGTCCGACCCCGAGGCCTCCAGGGTCTCCTGGTGCCCATCGCTGAGGCTTCCCTTGATGAAGTTCTTCCTGGCTCGTGGCCAGGTGGCACTGGGGAGCCTGTGCACCCTGGCCAGGTTCCTGATGCGACCGTGGCCCTCACCGGGGTTCAGCAGGGCCTGGTGCCCATCCCGGGCACCACCGTAGCCATCCGCACCGAACTGCTTGGCCGTGAGAGCCTCCGCTGTGCCGGATGACTTGGAGACGTGCTCCAAGGTGAGAGACTCGGACATGGGCTCGCCGTGGTCAGGCTGGCCTGGGTGGTCGGTGAGTATGGTGCTTGACTCCCGCTTATCCCGCAGGGAAGGGTTGGAAGCACCCGCTTCCGACACCTCGCTCAGTGAAGCCCCCATCCTTTCTGCAAATTCGGTGAAGTTTGGTGGCATAAAGGACTTCCACGACCGTCGGTTGACATTCTCCTTCCTCTCAGGGTTCGGTCGCCTCCTCGGTGGAGCTGGCGCTGGCTTGGAGACGTCGCTGCTGAGCTTCAGTGCATCGAAGATGACCCGTTCATCCAACTTCTTTGCCTCTGGCGCCCTGGACTCAAAGACGTTGGCAGCTCCCAGAGTGCCGTTGCTGGAGATGGTGCTGCTGTCCCCTTTGCCAAGGGTGCTCTTGGAAAGCTGGTTGAGCTTCGATCCCTGATCGATTTGCTCGTTAATCCTCATTGTGTCATATATGGACCGCTGGGGCACGTAGCAATCCTCTATATAACCATCCTCCTCCTCGCCCTTCCCCAGGCAAGTGCGGTTCTGCCGTAAACAGTCTGGCCGGCTCAGTGGTTTGCCCATGCTCCCGTCCTTAGGGATGACAGAACCGCCCCAGCACCGCAGGAAGCATCACAGAGCCGGCAGGTCCCAAACCCACCGTGGCACAGTCTGATCCCAAAGCAGCGGCGCTATGGGGCCAGGAGGGCTCAGCAGCTCCACCAGCGTTCCCAAGGAGTGAAACCTCCCATCTCATCCCCCCGACCGCGTGTCAAACCCCCCATCCAAGGGGAAAAACCACCCGACAGCTCCGATAAAATACTCCCAATCGCCGTTTGAGGCAGTTTGAAGCTCTTCAGTTATCCCAAATGTCCGTCTCTAACAACAAAGGCACTGCTGGTCCCGGTGCCTTGGGAATCGCGTCCCGAGCGGCTCCTCGCTGTCCCGGGAAAGTCCAGCCGCTCTGAATTAGCCTCTCCCCCCGACTCCCGTGTTTTCATTTGAACTGAGCTTGTCAGCGGATATTCGTACAAGTTTCAACACAGGAAGTTCTTCATTCAGGGCAAACTTGGAGGTTTCCTGTCTCCAAACCATGATGGCATCGGGGTTTCCGTCACCCCGCGATCACCGAGAGGCGCTGAAACCCCCCCCCCCGGATCCATCCGGCTGAGTCCTGCAGCGGAGGAGGGGGAGGATGAGGATGGGAAGGACGAGGAAGGGAGGAAGGGAGGAAGGCTGCCGCGTCCTCGCGGCGGTTTTTTTTTTTTTTTTTTTTTCCTTCTTCTCCCCAGGCAAAAAAAAAAAAAAAGGCGATAAAACGCATCCAAAAATGGCAACGGGACGGAGCGAACGGATCCCCCGGGCTGCCGGGAGCCGGCGGGGGGGACGGCAGCACTCGCGGCCGGGGGCTGCTGCTTCCTCCTCCTCCTCCTCCTCCTCCTCCCGGCTCCTCTCGCACTAACTTTCCCAGCGGCCGGTAAAGGGCTGCGGCGGCTCCGCACCACCGGACGGCCCGGCCATGGCTTGGGGAGGGGGCGGCGCGGGTCGGTACCCGCGGTGGCGGTGGGAGGACGGGCGGGACAGAGCGGTACCGCCCCCCTCCTCCTCCTCTTCCTTCTCCTCTTCTCTCTCCCCTCCGCTCTCGTCCCTTTTGTGCGTGGCTCAGCGGCCGGGCCGGGACCGGAGGGTTCCGCGTCGTCCCCGCGTGCAGCCCCCGGCCGGTGCGGCGGGATGCATGGTGCGCCCGCGCTGCTGCCTTCCTCCTCCTCCTCCTCGTCCTCCGCCGCCGCCCGCTCTCCTTCCCGCCGGCGGAACAAAAGGCCGATCCTCGCAGGCCGCCGCACGCCCCGGCCCCGCCGCCAGCACCGGGCTCCCGCGGCGCTGCCAACCCCGGCGGAGGGCGGAGGGAGGCGGGCGGGGGGCGGTGCTGTGGGGCGGAGCGGGAGCACCGGGGACGCCCCTTCCCGGGTACCGCGGCCCCGTCCACAACCCCCCCCACCCCC
>JASSUY010030757.1:0-26740 GCA_032466535.1 Forpus xanthops | reverse complement strand
AACAGCCCCAACTCTCTCATCCTGTCTTCATAGGGGAGGTGCTCCAGTCCCCTGATCATCCTCGTGGCCCTCCTCTGCACCTGTTCCAACAGTTCCAGGTCCTATTCTCCTCTCTAAAACAGTTCTCCAAGACTCTTGGACAAAAAGAAAGAAACATCTTGGAGTAAAACCAAGAGAATCTGCAGTTTTGAAGGGAGAACAGAGTTCTAAAACATAACACCAGAATCAATTCGCACTATATCTAAGTACCATGAAAATGTAAACATAAGACATGTCTAAACTTCCTCCTCTCCCACACCCAGGGAACATCTGCTTTATTCCACGTCAGGATTTCTTTTGGAGATATAAAAAACACTTTTCAAGGAATGTGCCCTGTGGTATGGTTTCCTCGAAACATCATTTCTTTGCAATAGAACACGTTATTCTGCAGTATAGAGTCACGCTCATTGAGTCAGGCTGACCATTATAAAAGTGACAAATAACATTTATTCAGGAAAACAAGTATTACTGGATTAATCAAGCTACTCTCCAAGAATACGAGGAGACATTTCAATGACAGCTGAATGAAATATCACAAACATTGCAAATCCACTTGTTTTGCTGAATGTTTTTATGGAAAACTCTTGAGGAAAAGTTTGCTCTACCCTCACTTCCAAATCCCCAAAACTGACCAAAGCCACTACTTCAATACAAAGTCCTTCTTCAGACTCAACTCTTTCACAAATGCCTCACCAAAATAAGGAAGTACAGGAAGAAACCTATCTGCTTTTTAACATATCGATTATAAGGAAACAGGATTTTCCAAAAGAAAACAAAAAGTATTCATTTTAATTACCATGTCTGGATTTTAAAGGAGCTTATTTTTGTGTTCTGAGGGCTCTGAATGAGAAAGCTGAGTCATCCAACAAAAGAGCTGCTTTTAAGAAGGACAATCAGAAGCACCAGGGAACAGGAACAGTCATAAGGATGATGAGGCTCTAAAGCTGTAGCACACAGAAAGAAGAAACTGGGGAGACTGGAGGCTATAAATGGCCAGAGACAACAGGAGAGATTTGAAGGCGCTGATTTATCATAATTAAGTTTAATGGAAGGGAAATATCAACACTGCAAAGGGGCTTTTACAGCTTTCTGATAATTAGTAGTGTAATTGGCCTTCTCCGTCCTGCAGAGACAAGAGGAAGGCTGATTCAACCAGATGTCTAGCACCACTGCTAAAATTAGGCTTCATCTCGATTTAGAGAACATCTCTATTAACATAAGCCACAAGGTGAGCCTGTAGAACTTTCCACAGATATGTGAAATGTTTAACTGGGGAACCAACCTGATCAATCAGCACTTCCTTAGCTTCATCTGAAGGAGGACAAGTCAAAGGTGAGATACTGGTTTTATAGACATGCTCCTCTAGCTCTTAACAAGTCATCTTGAGTACCAATTACACAGCAGCCATAACACAGTACAGAGCTCTCTTAAAGAGGTTGGCTAAGCATTTTGGAGGGAATCCTGGAAATACCAAAGAATATCCAAAGAAATTCTGTGGTATTTATAAATGTTATTTTCCTTGCATAGATACAATTGCTGGAGTCTAAACTCCTGAGATAAGGCAATAGTCAAGGCAGAGGTAAACCCAAACCTCAGGAAATACCCCTTGGCTTTCAGCATTTCCAACCCAGGGTCAGAGTTAAACTGTAATCTGCTAACAGGTTACAGGGTTAATTTATAATTTGTTATTGTAAACTGCCATGAATGGTCTGGAAGGTGATAATGCCAGGGGCAGGATTCCTCACCCATTTTCCAGCCAGCAGGGGTTTTACTACTGGCAGAGGTAGGATGCTCCTACACATCTCTCTGTGAAAATTATCACACCCTACTCCAGACTAAGTGCAGAGCCATGATGATACCAGTTTTCTTCTCTATTCCTCTCCTGGTCACTGCTGGCACTCCATGTGCTTTTTGACCATCAGAGATGCGAAGCAAACGTTTCTACAGAACAACTTTAAAAAAGCCCTCATATATTTTATTCCGGAGCAATTATAGGAATATGAGGTATCCTTTATATGAGAGCTGCTCCTGATCTTGGGACTGAGGGATAAAGAGCCAGCCAGACCACCAGTTGAAGCAGCCTCACCAAGCTGTCTCTGCACAAACCCATTTCTATTTTCATAGAATCATAGAACAGTTTGGTTAGGAAGAGAACTTAAAGCTCATCCATCTCCAACCCTCTGCCATAAGAAGACATCTTCCACTAGTCCAGTTTGCTCAAAGCCCCATCTAACCTGACCTTAAAAAGACAACTCGACCTGCAAAGCAAAGCTTCATCTCATGTCTGTTCTGTTCAATATGGCACAACCAGCATGGACAGAACAAGGGAAATAACAGCCCTGCCCCATGCCATTTACCTCAGTGCTTCTCTTTACTTTCAGAAAAAAGATTTTACAGTATCTAACCTCACTCTTTTCACTGCTAACTAAATTCACTGCTGCTATCCAACCTAGGGAATCCCACATCCAGGGAGTAATCCAGATTCTTCTCCACAAGGTGAGAGAAAAAGCTTCTTTTTCCCCCTTTCATCTTGCCCTTAGCAGCCTTCAGAGTCCCTCAAAAAGAACATTTTATGCCAGCTGAGACCTTATCAATCTGAATGGACTGTTAAGTTTTGCCACATTTGTCATTATGTGCAGGCACAAGGCGTCACTTTGCATGACGTCTGTCCTTTTCATAACAGAATGCCACTTTTGACTCATGTCCTGCTTGTAATCTGCCAGTAAATTGGAGTTCTCTCCAAAGAATTGCTACACAGCCAGTTTGTTTCCTCTTCTGCGTCTGTGCATTTAAATTCTCTCAGTTGTGATACCTTGTGCTTCCCTGGTTATTCTTTTCTGCCTTCTCTTCAAAATGCATCATTACCACTGGGATCACAACCTGGCTCTTCCAGATCTTGCTATCTGCGTATGTAAAGAGCAAACTCTCTTCCATTCCCCAGATCACTAATGAAGATACTGAATAGATGAGACTCAGAACAGATGCTACTGGAATCATGTTCACTACAAGTTGTGATTATTCCACTCCATAATTCTTCCATTCTGACTGTGAATAGTGCTTTAAGGAGAGAAAAAAAAATATCCAGTTAGTGTTTGTACACATGCAGCTTTCTCCAAACTACCATCACCTTGCTAATGAAAATACAAGACAGCATTAGAAGCGACATGTACATTAGGAGCAAAATAGGCTCATAGGTGTTACAGAATCCATGCGTGGCATTAGGCACATCTGATTTTCATGTCTCAGTCTCCTCATCTGTCAGATTGCTACTCTGTAAAACATCTGAGACCAAGAGACTGCAAATGCTATCAGTTTAAGAACCAAGTGTTATGCTATAGAACAGCCTTTTAATGCAGATTTCTCATAGCAATTATGCCATGCATCCTTTATTGAAATTTTTCACTGCAGAACTACATACACATGCATTTGTATAACTAATAGCTATACAATAATTAAACAGCTTTTGTTTCTGTAACTGTCAATGTTTTATGACAGATGAAATCTAGAAGTTTCTTTGGGATTTATGGTCACCCAGGTCTGAACTCCAGCATAACACACAGCAATGAACACTTCCTTCATGTTTCTTCCCTAAAGCCAGAAAGTTCCTTATTCTAATGACAGAATTAACTATGATACTTGGACATTAACAGGTGCACCAACTTACAGAAGAATTAACAAGGATGATACATCTCACCCAGCAAATCCAAATTGCAATGAACATCTATAAAAGACTAAAAATGTTTTAAAGTGGCAGTTCAGATCAATGTGGAACTTACCTTGAAAATACAGGGCTGCTGAAAACTTGGTGCATCATAAGTGAGAACAGAGCATAGAGCTCAAATCAAGTGACCCTTCTAAACAAGCCTGACAAGCTTTTATTACAAGATAACTTAATTAAGGAAAAACTGGGATAAGTGATTTATCCAACATTTGGGATTTTAAAAGGCTGAGAAATAGGAAGACATTTAGAGAAAGAGCAGCATGTAAGGTCATCACCAATAAGAATTGGGTTTTATTCAAGCTATTGACAATAATTGAATTTCAGTGTCCCGCCTCAGCCTAGAGTTGTCAATTAATCGAGCCTTGCTTGCATGTGAACATTGCTAGAGGCCTCGTGAAGAATCAGTTGATTACAACTTCTGGGCTTTTTTTTGCTGAAGAGTGAAACAGCATCCCTCCTTCTCAATTCAAGTAATGATCATCTATGCAGGTTTTATTGTATTAAATCCTCACCCCAATTGATTCACATTTGCAGATGCTGTCAGAATTGCTGACAGGCGCTTACTGCCCTTCAGGTCAGCCTGAAATCACCATGGGAAGGGAGAGCCTGTAGCATCAGTCATCCCAGACTTCTGAATGACACCCCCGCACCCCCCATAAAGGGAAAGAGGAAAACACTTGTATAGAGCCTTGCAGGGATGGGGAAAGAGAGAAGCAAAGTAATACGTCTGCTTCAGAACAAAACAGTGACTAAGGAATCAGGATGTCACCTCAATCTGCCTGTTAAATGGTTTTGCTCCGGTACATACACTGCTACAGATACATTCACAGTGAAAGCTTTTAATTGTTTCATTTCAGAAATTACCTGGAATGGGCCAAAATTACTGAATGAATTATCTTAGCAGGTTATTTAGAAAACAACCCAGAAAAAAACCCAAACCAACCACACACATACAGAGAAACAAAAACCAAAACCAACCCCCAAAAAACACTAGAAAAACTCATTAAATGCCATACTAGCAAACAGTTTAATGTATTAAAATGACTCCAGTACACCTCTGTGCTTCTACAACAGACACGGCATTACACGTAACAGGTAAAACATGGTAACGTTCTCAAGGAAGCAGTATCAGGCTCATTACCACAGAAACACAAGAGCAACAGTATGTTACATCACCTCCCAACCCAACTTTCTTCTGCATGGTGATTTTGACATTTCTCTGTGGAGCAAGCAGTCAGCAGAATGCAAGTGTGTGGGTATGCTTCCTAATCAAAGCTAGATGAATAAAGCCCTATACTGTCCAAAAGAAGGCAGGTATACCTCCAACATCAGTGTGAGTAGGAAGGAAATGTATTAACAAGCTTATGATCCCTGGGAGCCTGGGTAGCGGTGGCAGCACAGGAAGGAGAATTCCACATTTTCATCATCAAAATGTGATACCTACAGGATGCATGTGGAAAGATTAAGGTTCTTGAAAGATCCTGGCCCCAAAAGACTTGTACACCTGAGTAATATGCTCATAAGAATGACAAGACCTGTGCAAGTCATTATAAGAGGAGAGTCTTAAAATACGTCAGTGGTAATTCAGGGCCAGATCTTTCTTCTTTACTGGTTAACTTCACCTTCACTGAAATTAACTCAACATGGATCTCTATCTACAGAAGAAACATGAGATGTTGATAAGACTCAGAAGACACTAAAGGTGTAAATACAGTGCAAAAGTGTTGGTTTCAGTTTTTAACTGTTACATCCTGATAATTTCATATTCTGTGCTTGATTTTCAGGGAAAAGCATAGTTCTTGTGTGTCATAATATACACAACTTGCATATATATGTGTACATACACACTTGCTGCAGAATGCAAAGGCTTCCATGGCATATGATTTGTAGTACTGACTTCTCACATGCAGGGTTATTTTCATACAAAACCAAACTAGTTTTAGAGGTGCCCCCTCCCTCTGCATACTCAGTGTATGCATTAATGTGTATTCACATGCATAACTGCCCTACCCGCTCACTGATTTGTATTAACCAGATTTATTTACCTTTAACACCTAGCCAGAACACTCCAGTGACCACAGTACTCCTGGGTTTTACAGTAACTAATACATCAGTTGGCAGAACATTCTTCATAAAATGACTCAAGTTTTGTTCATGTCATGTTGCTTTACTTTTAAAAATCTGTTTAATGTACAATCTTTGCTGTTAATACACTTGAGATTTACTGAAATGCAGTAAACTATGAAAGCTCATTATTCAAGAGCACCTAATCTTTTTTTTTTTCACATTAAATGGAAGCCATCAGCAACAACTGTTGTATGGAGCACTCGTCAGGTGAACATCAGCTAGTATGAGATGAAACTGTTTCCTAAATAGCTAGAAAAACTTCACAAAACAAATTATGTGTGATGTAGTCATTATCCTGCTGAGAGAGCAGAAGGATGTAATAACAAAAGCAACTCTAGGGTCAGTTTCTATCCGTATTATATGTAGCTTTGGTTCAGAAATCCTTTAAGTGTTGTAGAGCACCTGATTTAGTGACAGAACACGTGTCTCACAGTGCTAACAGTAGAATGATAATAAACTATAAACTGCCTGTTTAAAATATTAATAGCATTTAATAAAAAAATTTACAGAAACATTCCTGTTGACATATGTGCAGTATAAATGCAAGATCCTTGGCCACAAACTCAAATTGTCTGCATTAGTTTTGTGCTGGCGTAACAGTGCAAGTGCTGGGATTCAAGTATGTTTTTCCATGTTTATGTTAAACAACAGAGACTACGTGATGAAGTTTGAGGGATTTTCTGTTCACAAGGCCAAGATGTGAGAATGAAGTGAAACACTGCAGTAATCAAAATGTTCTATTTCCCTCAAATAGAAGCAGTCTAAATGAGGAAAATCGCATTTCACAAGCAAAACAAACCAGCGTCACACACCATCCAGTTATTGCTTCAGCTAGATCAGCTGTACTAAAATACAGGACTACAGGTTGCAATTTGATCTCCACTCACATGAAGAGAAGATGAAATCTACAGTGCAAGTCCTCCATGCAAAAAGGATCAAATCGCAAGTCCAGAGTCCTGTTTCAGAGGACAGAATTTATTCATCACAAATTGGTCTACAATTTCATTTGTAAGTCAGTTTGGACTCTGTAGATCAGAATCAAAAGTACATTGTTTCTGGTATTTCTGTATTTCTAAGAGGTTACTACTTCATGCCAATTTAGACCTGCTCAACACAGAATACAATATGAATGCTAGTTTCCGAAGAACTGCAGAAGTTATTGCTGAAATTTTTAGGGTCACAATTATTTCACCAAATCAAGTCTTTACCTTGCTTTAAAAATCTGATACCCTATTAATTAGAAACAAAACAAAACCAAACTTAATTGCTTTTTTCAATTAAATAATCGAAGATTTTACAAGATATTCACATTCAGGCAACTGGCTCTTGACTTTTATCTGGCTGAACGACAGACCCCATAATAAAACCAAGAATGCTACTCTCACATTCTTCATGGCAGCAGTGATTAGTGAAGTTTACCACTGCCCTAAGAGTGCAAGGTGTGCCTGCTGCCAATGTTTCTCACAATCATCTGCTACATAATCATTACTCTCAGATGTCTGTAACTGTTATTCTCATTAGAATTTTGGCATTTATGTTAACATTTATGAAAAACTATGGCTTTGTCCATGAAATATTTATCCTGCCTAAGCAATTTTTTAACCGTTTATTTAAAACAGTAGAACTGAATTGGAATTAATTCGTCTATGCCATAAGCTGTGTTGCCACTAAACTCAAGATCTCAGGGTGTCCTGGGTTCAGCAGTATCAGTCACTCTTCTCCTTCTTAGAGACACAGGGTTAGCTACAGATCACCAATATGTGCATTTGTTACAGTCTTTAAAAGTATAGTTAAAACATAACACTGATAAAGCTTTATTATTCATTGTAAGTCTAATTCTAAAAATTTACCTTATTTTTTGCAACGTGTTTAATTACCTGTATCCAAAGTCTCATGTGAGTACCACTGTAATTACAACATGATTGGGACTGTAAGAAACCCATAAATGCATACGTAAGAAGGCACTTGTCTTCCAGTAGTTCAAGTCAGAGAAGGCCTTACCCAGAGAGTGGCACCTTATACTTCAAAGGATTAGCAAATGTCCCCAGGCTTTGACACAGTCTCAAAACCTGTCTTCGTGTCCCTGGACTAAGGTGCTATAGGCGGTCTATAATACCATGAAGCTCATGATGAATTCCAGTAGTTTTTGCCTGTTGCGCTGAGGTAGGAACGTAGAGCTGAGTTCCAAAATGGTGTCTCTTCTTTGTGTCGTCTGACTGAAAACCTAAAGCACAGCATGAATATATGTAAGTACCACCATGTTAAAAGGATCTCTATTCTTTTGTGATGAAAATTTTAGTGTCGTTAATAAATTTGCGCTACAGGACTTTTTTTCCTTTCTTGAAGGCTTAGATGGTAATGCCGTTAGATATTCATAGACTCATATAATGGTTTGGGTTGGAAAGGACCTTAAGATCATCCAGTTCCAACCTCTGTGTGATAGGGGGTTATTATATTATTAGAATTCAGTCAATGTTGAAGTACTTCAAGTGATATGGAAGAATAGAACCTGAGAAAAAGTATGATAAACTGTCAACTCTTAACAGCAAGGGATAAAAAAGCATTTAAAAGGCATTTGAATTTAAGGTGAAAGAACTTTGATAACAAGAATACAGATGCTATGCCGTGAATAGATGCTTAGCAGATGCTATCTTGTTCCCCTTTTCCAATAACAGAATGAACTAAAAATGATCGATTTGATACGTGCTTTCTTCACAGCTCTTACAGGAAGACACCTTTACTATAGGTTTTACTATAGTCTAACTATTGTTAGATTATTTACTACATTAGAATTAAACACAAAGATTTCAAAATCCTCATCTAGAAATACTCTGCCTAAATGCTGATGCTTCCAAAATCAAAATGCTAAATCCCATCTGGCACTCAGAAAGCTGTCTTAATTAGTTGAAAGAAAACCCCTTCATTTGCAAAGTCATAGAATCGTAGATTCATAGAAGAGTTGGGGTTGTAAAGGACCTTAAGATCATCCAGTTTCAACCCCCCTGACATGGGTAGGGACACCTCACACTAAACTATATCATCCAAGGCTCTCTCCAACCTGGCCTTGAACACCATCAGCAATGGAGCATTCACAACTTCCCTAGGCAACCCATTCCAGAGCCTCACCAACCTTGCAGTTAGAACTTCTTCCTTATATCCAATCTAAACTTCCCCTGTTTAAGTTTGAACCTGTTACCCCTTGTCTTATCACTACAGTCCCTAACGAAGAGTTCCTCCCCAGCATCCCTATAGGCCCCCTTCAGATACTGGAAGGCTGCTATGAGGTCTCCACACAGCCTTCTCTTCTCCAGGCTGAACAGCCCCACCTTGCTCATCCTATCTTCATAGGGGAGGTTCTCCAGTCCCCTGATCATCCTTGTGGCCCTCCTCTGGATTTGTTCCAACAGTTCCGTGTCCTTTTTATGTTGAGGACACCAGAACTGCACACAATACTCCAAGTAAGGTCCCATAAGAGCATAGTAGAGAGGCAGGATCACCTCCTTCAACCTGCTGGTCACACTCCTTTTGATGCAGTCAAGGACAGGGTTGGCTTTCTGGGCTGCAAGCACACACTGCAGCCTGCTCATGTTAAGCTTCTCATCCACCAATACCCACAAGTCTTCCTCCACAGGGCTGATGGGGAGTACATTTAGGGGATTTAAAATTCAAAATGCTAGTAGTAAATAGCAAAATTGATCCTTTATTTTAAAGAACACCTGTATCCTTGTGGTGGACACTGTGGGTCTATCGGGATGGTTCCACTGGAGTACTGATCACTGCTAAGTCAAAATTCAGCTCATACTTTTTGAAGATTTAAGTAGTCATCCAAAATGAAATGTAGGTGTTAATAAGCACAGAGCACGTTCTCAGCCTTCCAACATAGTCACTGGTGTCCAGTAAGGACATGGAGTAGAGCACATGAAGCACGCTTCATTTGCTGTGAATAAAAACATCTAGTTACCCAGCCCTCATCTAGACTGGCTCTCTCAGGGGCAAGAAGTGCCTTGTTCCACAACATGTGCCCTTCTCCTACAGCCCTAAGCTTTAAGGAAAGCAAAGTGCTCAAAACCCACAATATATTCACACAGATATATTCACAGATTTTGAGCTGACATTAAACAGGTTCCATGAATTGTCAAAACTGTTCTCACTATTAAAATGAAACTTAACAGTCTCCAGCTCTGATCACTGCACACTTACCCCGATTTCCTTAAAGACTTTCAATGCATTTTTCACATGACTGTAGGTAGCACTCTCAGCTGCAAGGAAGAAAACACAGATGTAAGCAAACTGCAGTTGGATTTGGGCTACCTTCTGACAGGAGGAACAGAATGAATCAAATCCAGTTCCGAAAACAGTTTGACATACCATATACAGCAACATTCTTCTCTGTTCTGCTTATTAAGTGCCTGTGTAATTTTTGAAGGTATTCAGACTCTAAAACAGGACCACTAAAATTGTGCACGAAGATGACAACAGAGCTATATGCCTCCAGTAAAGGTCCCAACAACCTCTGCAGGAAAGTGATGTACTGCTGGTGCTCCTGAGACTGGCTCACCTAAGAAAGGGTAACAAGAGCTTAAGTGACAGAGACCAGTGGAAACAAGAAATGCCCTGCAACACACTACATGGCACAGCAGTATCCAAAATAATCCTTAACACAAAAAAGAGGCACAACACAGAGCATTAAGAAAGCCCAGCAGAAAACCAGTTTACCATGAGGGACAAAATAAGGCACTGCACATCACAGATCAATGCCACTTTTTTCTCCATCAGGGTATTAATAACTATTTCCCTAGGATAAAATTAAAGATATCACACTGCTCTGCAGCCAGCAGACATGAGTTTCTAGCTGTTAACAAGGTATCCTCAAGAGTATTTGTGTCAGCCCCGTAAGAAAACTTGTATTATGGCGAGCATCAAAAAGATCAACCTAAGAAGTGAAATTTAGGCTGAAAATAAATATCAGCCAGATGTGCCCCTTTTAAAATGTATGCATTCAATGAAGAAGAAACATTCAGACCCTAAGACACTTAAGCCTTTTTCAGTTTTCGTTACAGTAACCTTTGTTCTTCCACCTCCTATGAGATTATTCTTCAGATGTTTCTTTGTGTGGAGGAGTGAAAGGTGTTTTACTGACTGTAGCAAAACACAACAAACACTGCAAGCCAATAATAAAAAATTATCATTACCCCTCCTGAACTAGTGAAGTAGTTTGTATCTCACACAACAGGCTTCCATGTTAGTAGCCCTAGGATCATATTACCTTCAGGTAGCAATCTCTCTGCTCTTCTCCAAAATCACTGTCTTCATCTTCCTCATCACTTCTCCAAGATAATGGCTCAGGGAGTTTTTTATTCCATTGGTGTTCTGTAAGACTGGGGCTAATGTCCTCCTGATCATCCTGCTTAAATTTGAAAGGCACAGTGGTAAATAAGAACCCAAACCCAGGCAAACAATAGATTTATTTTATAATCTCATGAGAATTAGTCCATTTGCTAACCAGAATTTAATGAAAGCAGGTGAGACCCAATTATAGACAAGGTTGAGTCAAGCAGGAAGAAATGAGACATTTGGTGAAAAAGGCTGGTTTTCATTATAGTTTGCCCATCACATAAAAATGTTAAAAGTGTTGCTGAATCTTCCTACCAGAGGCCATAGAGTAGCACTTGTCAAATAAGTGTTTTCAGTTGCATTAAAAAGAATAAGGGAAGCCTTAGTACCAACCATTCACCATTACTTGTCCAGCTCATAGTAGAACAGAAAGATTTTTCCCAGAGGTGACCAGTACTATAAGTCACTGAAGAAAGACCCCTCACAGTTACTCCTTTTAGAAACGTGAATCAGGCAAGATAAAAACCAAATGGATAACAGACATCTCAGAGATGTGATTAGTGTCATATTAATGCCAATGAAAAAGGCCTCTGCAGCTAATGAAGAATAACATCCTTCCAATCTTACATTTGGAATAAAGCAGAAGTCATAAAACAAGTTTAAAATAAGACCAAAAATCACTAGGTGTTAAGAATATTTCTTAGTTTTTGAAGTAGAAAAGTGTTAAAAAAATAGCAGGGATCAATGAAGCTCAACATAATAGGAAATGTATCAATGTGTTAATGTCAGCAGCAAACTAAAATCACTGGAAGGGGCAGAAGCTAGCAACCTTTCTTAGAGAATAGGTTGTAAAAGCCCCACAAATATTTCCAGCCTGTCTGAACTCATGAAACAACCACTGCTTACAGTGTTTACACAGACTGCAAATTTCTTAACATCTTAAAAAGAGTAAGCAGATTCAGAGGTTTTCTAAGGATAAGAAATACACTGATAGAATATATGCCCTTCTTAAGTGTTCAAATGTTGCACTGGTGATGTGTATCAGACAACACATACAATACTTATATACTGTCTGACATTTATCTATATTCCAGCTGTAAAGTACCAGACTTGCAACCAAAACTTATAGAAGAACCCTCAAGACAGATTTCATGCTTGAGTAGACAGAGCTGCATATCTACTACAGCTCGCACCTATTTTTCTCATCTGGCCCCCAAGGTATGGAACATAGAGGTTTCTTTCTAATCCTTTGATTAGCATTTATTCTTGGATTTATCTTATAACAATTACAATCTAGTCCCTCACAACATGTCATTAATTCAGACAAAAAGCAAGCACTAGTAACTCCAGAGGAAAACGTTTAATTCAGTTGTATTATGTAAATAGTACCTATGGTTACATACATTAAAAATGGAAGCGTCTATCAAGAAGTATGCAGTCATAGATTAGAGTGAAGCACTGGCCACTGACAAATACACCAGAAGCAGCTCTAGCCTCTGAAACTGGAGAGCTGCAAGAAGAAAGCAGCCAAACACACAACTTCTTTTCCGCATGCTCTTTAAATTTTGCTACTTCCTCCTGGGCATCAAGGTTTGTTTACTGTGCACAAAAAAAGCTGGGGAAGCAAAGAGATGGCAAGTCAGCTGCCCCCTCTTCCCCAGGTTTTCTTTACACAGTACACCTATGGCAGATCGTGCCATATAGTAGCTACAGTACATCCCTGAAACTGCAAATTGTGCTAGTAGAAGTGTATAATAATTCTGACATCAATGCAAAAGAATCAAATAAGGACAAAAAATCTGGACTACTGACTCCTGCAGGGTAGAAAGTAAACGTCCATGTAACTATGCTACAGTCTGAAAGGGCTCCAATAATGAAATAAATCTTCATTTTACAAGACAAAATAAAACATGTCTTACTTGGTAGGTTTAACGGCACAATGAAATTACAGTCATTAACAGCATCACCTCATGACTGTACCCAAATGTCCGATGCTTATAGTGTAGGAATGAATAGTAGCAGTCTTAAATCCATTAATACAACCTTTCAGTAACAGCGTGTATTTAGAACAAGACTCACAATTAAGAAACAAACTACTATGGCTAAAGTCAAGTACATAAACAAAGCTCACTTAATATGTCTATCACTTTACCTCAGCCACCAGAAGAATGCCGTATTGAATCAGCCTTTCCACAGATTCATGGCAAACTTGATAGATCAACTGGCAAGGCTGCACAAGATAAAACAAAGGCACTGAGAAAATCATATCCATTATAACCATTATAGCAACACCAGCCCCCTGGTCTGTATGAATGCTTTAGGTACAGCACCTATTATTCCTTTCAAACCAGTTACTGAAGATTCACCATAATCCCAATGCATTATTCTTATGCTTATACTGGCAGACATTTAAAAACTTACAATGAAATAAGATATTTGAAACTTGTCCGATGTTTTCTTAAGAAATGCATTACTATGCTAGTAAAAAACCACATAAAATATTCTCCCATTTTAATTGCCTCTAACCAAATTTTAGTTGAACAGTTCTGGAATAAAATCATTATAAATAAATCACTGATATAAACGTCAATGATTTTATTTTTACAAAAGGAAAAAAAATCCCTATGCATTTTGAAACACTGAACAAGAATAAAAAAGGAGCAAGCAAACAAAATCCCAAAACAAAACACCCCCCAAACATAACCTCTTTTGCATTGTTCATAATGATGTAGAAAACAGTTCTAAGTTAAAATTACCATCTCTGAAAGTAGAAGGATAAAATCACTGAGGAGCCCCATCATATGAGCTACATTATTGCCGAGACAAAAATCTCAAATTTGGCTTTTGCTTCATTTATAAAGGCAAAAGTCAGAAATACTTGTACAAGTTTAAGCAGAAATACAAGAATTCCCAGAATTCTTGTACTTCTACACATTAAAAAAATAATAAATCTAGCACTTAAAATTGCAAGTCTCCAGAGCGTAGGGATACAGAGAGCCTGAGAACTGAGATAGAATCAGCCTTGTAACAAACCAAAAACCAAAGTCAGGTCCTGTTTAAAGCTGCCACTAAGTGCTAGGTGTGGCACCCTGCGACTTACATTCCTATGCAAACTAAGAGTATCTTCAGAATTTGAAGCCTTAGTCCCCAGCATTATTTCAATCATCTATGCAAACCCTTACAAGCTGGGTACTCCCAGAAGCCCATATTTGTTTAAGTAAAAAAAAAATTAAATAGTTTAGGTAGAATGCAGGTATAGTTGTCATGGTCTAATGACATAAACAACACCAAATCTGTTAGAAGGCATTAAGAAGCCCAACCTCAAGTTGTGGGAAGCTGAGAGAGATAAGAGTGAGAAGCCCAAAGCCAGCACAGCAGAAATGCCGCAAGCTCACCCCAGTATCACCCACTTCAGGACTTGCACGAGCAGCAGGCCTGCACTCAGTATGTATCCCTGAAACAGGATCAAATGACGTTGTCACACCTTGCCAAAGAAACTTAGGTAGTGACAGGAGTTTGGCAAGTCAATTCACATGTTATCTCAGGCCACACATCTTTTGGATGAGCTCTCCTGATGAACCACATTCGTTCAAATGTTCAGAGATTTCCTTGGAGAAAATGGAATAATGCTATCTTTGTGAAATTATATTCAGTCTCTTGCTACCCACTACCTTCAGACTGTCCTTAAAGCAAATGTATCAGAACTGTGACATTTGAAAAAAGCATCATTTCATTTTAAAATAACATATGCAGTTACAAACAGAACAAGAATTTAAAACATGGGAAATTAATGTAATTACTTACCAAAGATACAGTAAATTCATTAGAAAGCAAGTAACACAAGCTGGCAGCTTTTCGGACCAGGTGTTCTTGACTAATCAAATTGGGAGAAGCACCATTGGTACCATTTCTGTGCCTCCTACTCTGAACAGCATGAAGACTGCAGGCTACAGCAGAAACAAACAAATGCAAAGTTTATTCTTCCGAAGAGCTTTATAGCAAAGGAAACAAAACTTTCAACTCCTCTATTTCTAGCCTAAAAGCAGCTAAACATTACACATGCAAATGAAGACAGAATTCACCACTGTTTTGTTTGAGTCAAAGCATAGGTTTTGCTATGTTCACGCAAACTCTGATAGTGCCTTGCCTATGGCTGTGACCAATACAGAAATACTTCCAAGGAAGATTAAGGATGACCTCAAAAATGAGTAGAAACATTCCACAAATAAAACACAAGGGTTGAAGGGGATTAGGAAGAAATATATAAATTACATAAAAGGCTGATGAGGTTTTTTGTGCAGATACTTTGACTTCACGGATTACAAGAAATCCTTTTCTTGGCAAACCCCAAAACATACCAATAATGGCCTCTTTAATGAATACATGAAGTACTCCATTGCTGTAGAAGTTGAGTTCAAAGACAGCAGGTATCGTTGTGCTGGGAGTGATGAAGAACTCATTGTTTCGGCTTGTGTTTGTGATATTTACACAGTTCCCCAGCAAGTGGATGGCATGCATAACAACATCGTCTGAGTTCCCTGAAAATCCCAAGTCAAAGTCACGGGCTAAGACCTCCTCTTTCATAGAGAAGAAATCTTCTACCAACCTGGAAAGATCAGTTCCCTAGGAAGAAAAACACAATCACACAGTTAATTTTTCTACACAGGTATTTCTCAGTAAACCACAGACCCACATACACAGCAAACACAAACAATACACTAGCACTCAGCAGGCCAAATCACAACAGCCATACAACCAAAAATTTTCATGGAGGTGCTGCACATAGCCCACAGGTTTTGAATTACATGCAGTTTTATTTTAAAGCCATGCAGCTATTTGAAAATGCAATGTTTTCTTGTTTGCATTTTGGTTTATTTCACAACCTCCACAGACCAGAGTTGTTCTTCAAGAACTTGTTAGAGTTACCTTATTTCCATTACCTATGCTAAAAAATTAATGATCAGTTATCTGGGACTGTTGTAAATAAAGGAGTTCTTCAACTGACTGGGGACACACGGAAAAGTTTTTAGTCAAAATGGCTTCAGATCACACTGCAAAACGCTTCTTTGGTCCCATTATTTCAAGAAATTGGAAAGACTAGAGTGATGGGAATGTCAACACCATCCTCAACAAACAGGACTACAAACCCGAGCAGTATTTTTCAATTCGTTCGCAATTTATGTGCAATAAATGCTTCAGATTAGAAAGAGAAGGAATTTCAGAAAAAAAATGCAAAATACGCTTGTAGGAGAAAAAAAGTATTTTATCCAAGCCCCACACACAAGGCTTCAGGTAAACATTAGTATCCTTCTGCCACTGTGACAGAATATTCTAGTACTGAAAACCAGCCAAACTAATCTGAAAATTAACAGAAGAGTTCTAGCATATTCAGCAGTGAATGTTTTTGAGATGTAAGATACAATCTTAATACAATGAACCAAACCCACAATCTCTTCAAAAGAAAGTACAACTACATTTCAAACTACAAAAATTTCCACGAGTGTTACCACCCCATCAATAATGGTTTATCTTCAAGCATCCGCTAACAACTAAAATATTAGCATTCAGACTGCCTGAAATCCACCTTAATTTAAATGCACCTTTCTTCTTAATATGCAATAGTAAAATACATGCTATTTTTTTTTATTAACAAGGCCAAAGTTATGTCTGGCTATTTAAGCAGCATGGAGGCCTTACCTGCCTGTGCCTGTATAGCAGCAAACAGGCAACAATGTGGGTAGACATCACAGCACAGGACTTGTTAGCAGCTAGAGGCAAACAAGATAAATTTGTTAAGCACCTGTGAAGTTTAGAATATTTTAACAAGTGAAAGAGCACTCATTATTTAAAATCAATACAAGTAACAGCAATATTGGCACAGAACTGTACATTCCGAATTAAATACAAGGTGCATTTTGTCTACATGCTACCGTATTAATCAAATCAATTTGAACTAAGTAGGCTGAGTAAAGCTTAAAAGTTACTAAGTACTGCTTTGTATGCATCTCTTTTACCACAAATCACAGATCTGACTGAAAAACATACTACATAACCTATAAAACGTGACAATATTGGTCCATGCAGGTAGGTGAGTTCATGTTGAGTATGATCTTAAATAATGCCATTAAGACACTAACATAACTTCTTAAATGAAGTGATAAGGCATCAGTGTATCAATATAACAATTAAACACTTCAGAGTACAGCAAGTTCAGTATACTAATCCAACAAATACGAAAGTTAGCAGAATAAAAAACCTGCACATAATTACAAAGAGATTTAATTAAACTGCAATGAGGGAGGGAGGCAGACAAAGGATAGAGAATTGTCAATAGAGCATTTGAAACCATGAAATGATCACCTGAATGGAGAGAATTGGGAAGTACAACATTAGCAAACAGCAAGTTAGTTCACGCAATCAGCAAAACAAAACAGGTAGCTGCCAGTGATCTTATAACACTTACTGAACAAAATATGCTCAGCCAAGTTGGATATTAGTTCTCTTCTGAAGGGTTCACTAGTGATATCCCTGGAGTTAGGCAGTGAGGCCTCTGCACCTTCATCCACAGTATCATTAGGTCTGAATACATAATAAAAATTCACATTATGACATTTAGACCACAGTAAATGAAACAAACCTGCCCAAAATGCAATTTCCAGCCTAGCCTCCCTACAAACTAGAAATGGTCTTTTTTATGGACCTACAACTTCATAAAGACAAATGACTGATTTTGTCTCTACCAGGACCACACCAGTTTGTACAAGTCCAGCAAAGACCTGAACCAAAATGTTTATCCATGTGACAAATGCAGATCTAGGCCCTTTGCACAGTTTTGCAGTTCTGAAAGTGACAGTCACCTCCTTGAGCAAGGAGTACTCAGCCCCAATTTCTATTTGCTTTGAAATTATACCAAAACTCACCTGAAATGTTTTTGAGGTTTCAAATCAAATCCTTAGTTTTTCATTTAGGGTGTCATTTTTCCCTAAGTTATTCAAAGAAATTTCAAATGAAACCTACAGACCTCACTAAAATTAAAAAAAAGAAAAAAGCCTCCTCGAGCTTTTTGAAACAGCTATCCCGAAAGAATGCAACTCATAATAAAATGCAGTTACAATTATCAAAGTTTTCAGTTTTTCTATACACAAGGGGGAGTTGCAGAGTTCAAGCATGGCATGTAATGTAGAAAATTAAAATAACAAGCACACTCCAACCTGCCTTCTCTCTTCCCAACCCCCAAAATGTCTGTACCTTGATGGAAGTATAGCTGGTAACAAAGCCTGTTCCAAAGACAGAGGAGCAGGCACAGGTTTTTGGCTTTGGCTGTTTACATATTCCTGTGAAGAGAAGACTTGTTATTTTTTTGTTTGTACTTTTCCCACTTTGTTCTTGCATTGAACTGATTTTATTATTATATGAAAAAAGCAATTACTAAGAAAAAAAAGCAACTGCAATTCAAAATAGCTTACATCAAAAAAGCAGTAATTAGGTCACAGAAATGAAAAGTTTTCAATGGCTTATTTACTTTTGATTTTATTCTATGAAAATGAAGCCTTTCCACAGCAAGAAATCTGTACTTCATAAAAAGCACTGCAACAAAAAGAATACATAAACCCTGTCAGTACCGTGCTGGGAATAACTCATTTGAGACTAGCTTCTCAGTGATTAAATTAATGAAAACTTCCTTCGTTAACATGAGAGAGAGCTAAGTAATACCCATTCAGAAACAACACGGAGACTGTAATTATTGCTTGCTGCTGCCTTCCTCAAATACCAGGATAGGGAACTTCTCCATAGGTAAATACTAGCATAGATACTCTAGTTGTAAGACCCCTTACAGTGCACAAACTAAAGCACCAAAGAAACAAAGAGGGTACCACATGCTTAGAATTCTTGAATCCCTAATTTCTCAAAACCAACACCTCCCCTTACAGGTTAGCATTTACATTATTCTGTTTTCAGGACACTGTGTCCTTGCAGTTTCTATAAAGACTGGAAAACTAAAGAGCCACTTAACCTGCTGGTCAGGAAAAGAGTTCCTTCCAAGGAAAGCCGCTTAAAAGACTTTCACAGCCAGCTCACACTCTCCTGCTTCTAAGCCTGTGCCCGCAGAACTGCAGATGCCCAAAATTAACCCCCTCTGCTCATCTCCTTTACAAAAACCTGCAGTGACATAACGTCAGTTTAAAAATGCAGTTCCAATTCTGCAAATCTTGGTTAAGGAATACTTCAAAAATGTATGTAATTTATTATTCAGGGTACAAAAATGAATAGAGACAAATGAGACCTGAAGGAGGTTTCTAGGAAGGTACAGAGGGATTAGCATTTCACTAGATTAAGAGGGCAGATAACCTTCTTTTCCTTATACTGATCCAACAACAATCGTTAACTCCCCACTAAGAATAGCCCAAGCCTTCTCCTTTGGAAGTGAATGAATATCTTTCCCTACTACGCCAATTATAATGCAGTGCAGGCGGTCACAATAATTTCATGCTGTGGTAATTGAACCCTCCAAAGCTCTCCAACCTACTGCTTTGCTGAGAGAAGTAGGGCAGAAAGAAGAACACCTAATTAATTTGAATAATGTTCTAGTAGGCTGTTGTTACAGTAGCTAATCTTATTAAAGTCACACTAAAAATAAGGTATACTGTAGCAGAATACAAGATTAATGAAATGCAGGTAAGTATATTACTAGCAGAGCCCACAAAGAGATCAGAGAAAATTTAAGAAGTGAAGGCAGATACTTCTGCATCACGCCATTCCCTGAGAAACTACACAACAGTATTTGGTGAGCTAGTGTAAGTAATAGATGTAAACTAATAATGAACTATGACTTGTAAAAAACATGCAGATTTTTATGACATATTATCCACAATACTTTAATAGCTACTGATTTACTTAGCAATTTTAAAAGTCCAGTGAGATAAATGCTCTTCCTCAACAACAGTATAAGCCAATTAATTGCTTAAACTGTACAGAACAGTATTCAGTTTCCTTCAACTCCTAATGTCCCTATGAAGTAAAGAATTACTACATAATGCAAGGATTGTTTTAAAGATTCTCACCCCACTGAGAATACTTAACACTACTTCAAAAAGAAACACTTTGCATCAGTTCTGACACTATTGGAGATATACAGCACTACTATATAGCAGATAATGCCTGTGATGATAATCCACGAAGAGAAAACAAAGTAAGTGTGCCCCACTACTGAAACATTGAAAATGTCAAGCCTTAAGAAGGATCTTCAAACCATGAAACTTACTTTTAAGGAAAATGGTTGTGCAAAATCTACTCTGACACAACCATAGTTCTTTCGCAGCATTCTGAAGACTCCTCGAGCTATACTCCAAATACTTTCATTCTTCTTAGGCTTGCCCTGGAAAACAGAGGTGGTTGTTTTGTTGTTGGGTTTTTTTTCCCAATTTGCAATTAAAAGGTCATGACTAAAATTAAAATGCATGTGACAGCAGATAAAACAAGGCCAAACCTCTTAACACACCCTAGAACTTCAATTAAATCAAGAGAACTATTTTTTTCCATAGATAACAAGTAACACATTCAAGTGGGTATGTTGTGAATTTGCATTTAGAACTATGTCACCTATACCTCAGCACTCCCCATTAAAGAGGTTTTGTGATTCATGGCTGTACACTCTACAACACTAACACCAAGGACATGAGACAGAGAACTACTAGCACATCATTTGAATGTGTAACACATTTTCCTGCACATAAACAGAAAATCCCCTGGGCAAAACAAGTTGCTCAATTGCTCTTACCAGCTGTTCACTGTTATAGTGACCTTCAATTATGCGATCATAAGAGATTCCCACAGGTATAATTAGGACATCAGGAGTAGCATTTGAGAAGAGAGCATCCACCACTACAGATAAAAGACCTGCTCTAGCGCCAGATGTCTTTCCACTTCGAGACCGCGTGCCTTCCAAGAATATCTCTAAAAACTGCTGCTGTCTCAACAATTCTTCTATGTGCTGAATACAAAAAGATTGGAATAGAAGAAAGCAATAAATATCTAATTATATTGGAAAATTCACATTTGAAATATACTGTCAGCAACCATATCCTTTTGCAAACTCTGGAAGATCATGAGTTGGCATGAATACTTGTGAAAAAACTAAAACCAATGATTAATCCTTGACATAAACCCAGACCAAACTGCAATTGAATTTGCATGAATATACAAGCAGTGTAATGCCAATTGTTCAGGAACAGCAACTCTAGCAACAGCTGATCTAGTCAATTTGCATACATCAGTCCTTCTGGTTCCTCAGTATATCATATTATCTAAGATGCAAATACAGCTATTATACTGAATGGCACAAAGGATTACAACAACCCATCCTATTCTATGATTCTATGATCATAAACAGAGACTTCCATTAAGTTATAGAATCTGTGTAGATCTACCCCAGCACAAAAGGAATCAGAGAAAAAAGGCTTAAGTTTAACATTAATTCAGAGGGCACTACTTTCACTTTCTGTAATAAGGATTATGCATGGTGAAAATCTGTTCATCTTTGAAGCTGCTGGGCATTCAATTTTACCCTATACAGTTAAATATATTCTTTTTTTGCAGCATGAAACCTAAGACAAATCCAAAGCAGTAAAAACACCCCCAGATTGATGGAACTCACTTTCCCACTTGCCACATGACTGAAATGCTACCTAGAAAAACAAAAGAAATACATACCACGTAGAGCAAAGCTCTGTAGAGGAAGTCCTTGCGACCATCAGGACTCTGATCTAACTTTCGACGGATGAAAAATCCTCCTAGCTTGCGGATCAATGTGCTATATGATAAAGAAGAATTATACTCTTTGAATTTAGTTTGTAGGAAACTATATGTCCAGTGCAAAATTCCTAGCACACAACAGAACTGAAATTATTGAAAATCTCAGACACTAAAATGTATTACATTATTTGTAAATGATGCAACCACACAAATATTACTCTATTTAACTTAAGAAACAGGGCTCTCTATGCTGTCTTGCCACACTTGCCAGACCCTTTGCCCTCTGCATTGACCCTGACTGGGAGACCATTCTACACTGAGATGTTGGTGACGCACATAAGAGTTAAGCTGAGCTGGCCAAGTCTGTGGTGTGCTGCACACAGAGCATGGCCCTAGAGTCTGTGCTGTACCACACATGCCCCTTGCTGCAGGATCAGCTCAACCAACTAATTCTAACAGAGGAGCCTGCAAGCAGCATCCAGTTGGCACCAGTAGCTACACCACCTGCACATCCTTGCCTTTGTCCAACAGTGCAGCAAGTTCTCATGACAACATCCTTTCCACTTGACAGAAGAAAACATGAATAGTTTCTTGTATGAAAATCCTGTACTAAATCAAACAACCAAAATGGGCAACCCCTTCTGCAGACAGGGTCCACATGATGAGCTGAACACAGACTGGAGGCCCAGGGATGTTGCACAACTTGGGGTTCCACTAAAGGCTTCTTAGATTACCTATGTTAATCCCTCTTTTTTTATACTGCTAGCCCTAAGAGATATAAATTTAATCAATATTTCATAGACTCTGAATGCCTTTCTTACTGTGATGTTCATAGATCAGCACACACTGGTGCAAAACACCCTCTAAGTCAAAGTACCCCGCTTCTCACCATTTACTGCAATACCCAGTGGCTTTTTCAGAATTCAGTTATCACCAAATTCTGACTCACTGGCAAAATACTACCTAAAAGACTGTATGTTCTTCAGCCACCAGAAATATAATTTAAGGAGAGACCAAACTAGAGTACTTTCCAATAAGTATTGCACATTTAGCACTCTTGTTGTCCATTAGACAGGTCATTGAATTTCATGAAGAAGAGCTGTCCATTCACAACACTTTTTCACACACTCATCTTTCCCAGTCCCCTACCCATTTTGAGACTCCTAGAAGAAAGGAATATTCTTCCTTACCTTACTTAGGTTGTCTCAGTTCCTCAGAAGGATTTTGTTATGTTCTCTAAGCTTGTAATAGGTACCAAAGAAGTTCTAAATGAGCCTACTAATACTCAAATTATCTCAAACTTGGACATAAGATATACAGAGTAATAGGTCTCCTGAAGTTCCTCAACTCAGTCTGTTCATAGAATCACAGAATCATTAGGCTGAAACAAACAAACAAGGAGAGGTTATTACCTGAAGATGGGGATGTTGAGATTGTTCCCTGCAGCAATGTAGGGTGCTTTGATGTTGTGGCAGAAAAGAATGAATGTAAGGAGCAGGTAGTCAATGTGGGATTTGTGAACAGGCAAGAAGATAAGAGGTAAATTCATCTATGGTGGGGAGAGAAAGAAAAAGAGAAGACAGTTGTCAAGAAAAGTAGAATATTAGTCCTTTTCTAATCAACCACTAAGACTGGTAACATCATGCTATCAGAACTGATGCTATTTCCTGGTAAGCATCAGTTTATTTCTCTCTGGTTTTCAGCCAGCTGCGACACAAAAACATTTTAGTCAACTGTACCTGCTATTTTAATGGGCTGTAGTTTTTAGTTGTATGCTTTATATTTACAATTATTAATATTCCCAGTTTCTTCAGACTCACAGTATTCAGACAACAATGAAACAAACGGATGTGGCTAAATCAGTGTCACCAAAGTACTTTCAATTCTTTCTATTACATATCAGCAAGGATTTATGAATAGTGGGGTTCCCAAACACTGTAATCAGAAGATAAAATATTAGGAACCTTTTTTTTTTTTTATTTCATTTATCCAATCCATCTTTCCAAGAAAAACCCTGCAAAAAGAATCAATTAATTTGACTGTAAAAAAAAATGGTAGCATTTAGGAGTTATTTTGATCAATTTAAATAAATATTGAATGACTGGGAACAAATTTCTAGCAAGAAATAGAAGTTTATTTCTTAAAGATTTTTATTCAAAATTAAGGCAAGGGTGAAAAATCCTAAATAGACACTACTAATTTATTACTGGCTGCCTGAGCACAAAACCCAAAATATTGCTGGATGAAGGTTATCTGCAATAATTATTCAGCCTGATAGTTCAAATTTGATCCTGAATCAAAGGTAAAATCAGAGCTCACATAGTATTTTAGCTTACACAACTCAAAGAGCATTACATTTAATTAAAAACTATTTCACACATATGAGGCAGTTTTACAAATCTGGTATCACACTTAGCAGAACTCTTCTAAAACCAGAAAGTGCTGTAAGCATGATTAAAAACTACACCAGAAATTTATGTTATTAGATTTTTCTCACCCTCCCTTACCTCTGTTGCTGCTTTGACCATTTCTATTTGACCTCTGTGGATCTGAATATTCCAGAAAAAGCTGTTAAACAACTTCAGTAACACCCAGCCAGTCAACCTGAAGGAAGAACAAACACAATACAAAAAGCTCCATTCATTTCTGCCTCCCTCTCATATTGCTTCTATATGCCAAAAGGCAAAGCCATAAAATCTCATTACTGTATAGTCAAACAAAATTACTATAAAATCCAATTGCTTAACAAGTTTTTGCCTATCAGCTAAGCCATAGTTAGTAACCACATTTCAGACTCCTGCAGTTATGACACAAATCTTGTTAGTGTCAACTTCAGTGAAGGCTGTTCAAAGAGCAAAGACCAATTACCATATAGGGCAAATTAATGGTCGTTGTTTAATCAATTATAATAACTAAGCTAGTTATCTTAGGTGACAGTGTTTATCTGCTTGTGGGGGAATTTAATATAGTTAGAAAAATATAGGACTTGCATCATAGAAGTTAGTAAAGGACTAGGAACATTACAGAGACAAATTCATCCCTCATAGTAATAGGTAGACACCACAGTAGAAGATTTTATCTAAAGTGTTTCCTGGGTTATGATATTCAGTGGCCTAGTAAAAAAAAAAAAAAAACAAAGATCTTTCACAGTTTAAGATGCTGCAGCTAGCTGCTTTCACCCATATGAGCCGAAACAAAGGATACTAATACTAGTCTAAGCATTAGCACCAAACCCAGCTTTCAGAAGAAAAAAACATGCTTTTATTTAACCTTATGATAAGACTTACCCCTTGAAAAGCCAGATGATTTCTGCTGTATCGGAAAATGAAGACTAACTACTATTTCATTAGTTAAGCATTAGAACAGGGATTTTTATGAATAATGTATTATCTTTTAGAACACATTATTTATGAATGTGATACAAGTTCTGCTGGTCTAACACAGAGCAAGCTTCACCATCTTTCTACCCACTGACAATACTGAGGAGCCATTTTTCTTACCTGATTAAAGCAGGTGACACATTTGCTACCATTTCTTGGAGAATTTTCCTAGCTTTTTTCTTCACTTTGTTGATAGCTTTAGGATCTGCTTGAACAAAACTACCTGGAGTACTTGGTTCAGAAGCTTCATCTACAATGGCCTTCTGGACTCTAATATTAAAAAATAAATTATATGAGACAATCACACAACAGAAGTGTTTAAGACACAACGCTGAGTCGTTAAGGGATAGTGGTATGTTATGAGCTACATATCACTAAAGGAGCACCTTGCAGGCGTAAAAGAACCTGCACACTGAAATATCATGCACTCCAAATGTATTGCATGTAATTCTGTAGTTTTCTAAGCTCTGATTAAATAGGTGGACAACTGGTGAATGCACTCAAGTTGACCATGTATGGTATGTACACTGTTAACAGGTACTGATATTAAACGATCGTTAATTTTCAGAAACTGCTAATAAAGTTAAAATGCTGAAAAAAATAGCTGAAATATCTGTAAATATTTTTTTTTCTGTCCCAGCAGTGTCACTTCCCTTATTAGACAGATTTATGCAGTTGCTATTTTGTACTGCTACAGTATCCTCCCCCTTGAATTCCCACTTTCACAAAGCGTAAATGAATTTTATAGGAGCTCTTTTCCCCATTTAAAACATATCTAACAGAGATTAACTGGTTTAACACACCATAACTATAGCACAATGCAGTCTGCTTTACTTTACAAAAGCAACACTGTGATCTTCAGATGGGACTTTAACATTAAAAATTCAGGAGTTAGGAATGTTAATGTAGGCAGTGTGTACTCTGACAGAAGTAGACCCAAGGAGTGGGCAGCTGAATTTCTTTGTGTTCAGGGAAAACTGATACCTCAATAGCTTATCAGGGGCTCAACATGCCATTTAAAATGCAGTATACGAAACATAAAACAAGCTCTACAAAGAAGAGGGTGGGTATTTCATTCTACAGCCTTTTTCCAGTTTTGCCTCATGCTCTTGGTGTACACTCAGGGTACTCTAAAATGCTGTTTTCCTATTAGTTCTGAAACACTGACAACTTCTTATGACTGCAGTAAGACTTTAGTGGTAATAATTTACATGAATTACATAAACAAACATTTGAAGAGTTCACACGTAGCAATTTATTTTTCCATGTATTGTCTGCTGTCCACCCACTATGCATCATTCATTTGGAGCATTATAGTTCTTAATCTCCACTTTTACTATTCAAATGGAAATTGCAAGCTACAGACCTGAAAAGCTGTGCTGAAGAT
>JASSUY010030756.1:0-35635 GCA_032466535.1 Forpus xanthops | reverse complement strand
GTTCTGGTGTCCTCAACATAAAAAGGATATGGAACTGTTGGAACAAGTGCAGAGGAGGGCCACGAGGATGATCAGGGACTGGAGCACTTCCGCCTATGAAGACAGGAAGAGAGTTGGGGCTGTTCAGCCTGGAGAATGCTGCGTGGAGACCTTATAGCAGCCTTCCAATGTCTGAAGGGGGCCTATAAGAATGCTGGGAAAGGACTCTTCATGAGGAACTGTAGTGATAGGACGAAGGGCAATGGGTTCATACTTAAACAGGGGAAGTTTAGATTGGATCTGAGGAAGAAGTTCTTTACTGTAAGGGTGATGAGGCACTGGAATGGGCTGCCCAGGGAAGTTGTGAATGCTCCATCGATGACAGTGTTCAAGGCCGGGTTGGACAGAGCTTTGGGTGACATGGTTTAGTGGGAGGTGACACTGCCCATGTCAAGGGGGTTGAAAGTAGATGATCTTGTGGTCCTGTCGAACCGTAACTATTCTATGATTCTAAGCTCAGCCAACAAAAGTATTACTGGGGAATAAGTGGTGAAAGTCCCAGGTAAAACATCTCATCTTTGTCTTCAGTAACTTCTTTGTTTCATTATCTACACTTCTCAGAGATTACCTTGGTGTTTTAATTTCAGTTCCTCTGGACTTCCGTGGTTTGCAGTTGATAAGGGTTAGGATGTTTGTGCTCTCATTCAGGTCTGCTGGCGCAGCTTCTTGTGCAGCATTTCCCACACTCCCTCAATCCTTGATGCAGACATCTCAGGAAGCCCTCCTTGTTGCTTTGAAGCTGCTGAAGTGTGAACAGCCACATGCAGGCACAGGAGATGTGGAGAACTGCCTAGTGCTTTGTGAACACAAGCTCCAGGCTGAACATGGGGTATCCTCTGTGCAGTAGTGCCTCGCCTGCCCTGATCCAGCCCAGAGTCTGCAGCCTGGAACTGCATCTTCCTTCCCTGCCCTCAGGCACAGTGCCCTCAAGGGCTGTAGCCCAGGCCCGTCTCACCTCCTCATCCTCAGGATGTTGCAGGATACCCATCTAGGCCCTGGCAGTGGGACAGAGGGCTCTCAGCATCTCCAGGCCTGGCTCTGCCTCCAGCTGTCTCTGAGCCTCAACTCCACAGGGCTCACGGCTGGGAGCCGCAAATGGCGTGAGGCAGGAGTGTGGGGCGTTGGGAGGAGGGATTGGTCCAGCTGACTGGGGAGGGTCTGTGCCTGCCCCGTGCCCTCTGCACCTGGAGGAGGACAGGAACAGAGCTGAAAAATACGTGCGTCAGAGCCTGCCGTACCTGCAGAATGCTCAGGTCACCATGCGAGAGGCAGCCGTGAGGTCCATCGGTCCATCGCTCCATCGCTCCATCGGTCCATCGCTCCCTCTTTCGGCAGCCTGGCCGCAGAACCAGCTGCTGCGCGAGTAGTAGCCCTATGGGTGCCAGAGCCCCAACTACCCCGTGCAGGGGCTGTGCAGCCAGAGGCTCTATGCCTCCCTCTTCCACCCTGCCCTCGCAGCAAGGCTCGCTGGCACCTTGCTCAGTGCCACCTCCCTTCAGGTCCTGTGCTTCCCTGGGGTCATCCTGCTGAGGGAAGCGGGGTGCAGCCAAACGGGCAGAGCCGGGGTCATGCTGCCAGGAGCGTGCTGGGCACTGCAGGAGGCCCGTGATGCTGAGTAGGGGTAGTGCTGTGTGTGCCGAGGATAGAGCCTGGGCAGCGGGCTGCCATACTCTGTCCGGCTCCACCGGACAGCTCGAGGCATTTGTTGCATTCCTGGACAGCAGTTTCCATGTGATCCATTTGTCCCGCCAGCGTTTCCTGACCAGGGAAAGGGATGGCTGGGGCTGGCATGGTCTGGAGGGGATCCCTGCGAGTCCCTGCAGATTGGTGTGTTTCAGCTCTGCTCGCTTTCCTTCTGTTGCAGCCCTCGGGATTTTGGCAGAAGAACTGCAGGTCTGGTCCCTCGCAGTTCAGACTGTGCACATCCTGAGATCTACAAGGATGCAGCCAAGACGGGGATGGAGCCTACGGGAGCTGTGCCTCTGGTTCTGAAAAGCCAGGCAGCAATGAAGCTCTGTTAAAGAAAAGGTTCCTTCTGATTAAAGCTCTACCACCAACCCAAGGCCATGTCCTTCACACACAGCACAATCTGCTGGTCAGGAGCTGCCGGGCAGCGGTTGCTCCCCGGCCCCCACACCTGCCCAGCCATGCGGGAACTGTCTCCAAGTGTGATCTCACTGTCCTTACTTGATGCTGCATAGATGTCTCTCATCCGCAGACATTTACACCTGAGAGTAGTCCAGCCTTGGAAGTTAGACCAATGGTTTGTGCTAGAGAAAAGGCAGTTAGTATGGTGGACTGATTTAACGGCTCACTGAAATATTCATAAAATCAGTGTCTATGTTTAGCTTGTACTTCCTCGATGCTCTTGGTGACAGTGACTGGGTCATTTTATGACATATATAGAAATAATCACAAAGTGTCCTTGGCCTATGCCCAACCTGGCAAGGTTCTCAGCGCTCTATACCACAGTTTTCCTCCTGTTTTAAGCTAAAAGGTTTTCCAGTACATCACTCACCACCCTCAATCTCCCCTGCCTTTTCCAATGAGGGTAGCCTTTGCTCTAGGAGCTGTATTTTGAATGCTTATACTATAGCACAAGCATAATGGCCTGAGTCCTGGAAGCCCGAGTGGTCTGCAATGCTACCACATTATCTTCGTGTGATAACATATTAGAAAATAATGCAGATTGCACCATGTGCAAAGCAAGAAGATTCACATTCATTGAGCCTCGAGACATGAAGACTATGTTCGGCAGTGGAATTAGACTTCCTCCCGAAAGCCATGTTTCCTGCCACACTACTCATTTACCTGTTGTTCAAAACACTGCAAAGAGCCAAGTTTGGGAGATATGCTTAGAGGATCACCATATAGTGTAGCCAGCCACCTGACTTCAGGCTGCATTAGAAAAAGGTTGGAGCCCATTTTAAGGCATCAGAACTGCTTGGGCTCTTCCTCTCCAGAAAGCTCCTGAGCACATGGTGCATCCATGCATCATAGCGGAGGGCATTCTTTGGATCATAGATGGAATTCATGGCATCTCATTACCACTGTTTTTTTCCATTTTCTGAGCCTGAGAGAAAAGAGCAGACACCAATAGATTAGTGTTGACTTACTCTTATTCCTTATAGCATTTAAAATTGCATTGAAATCATTCTTTTAAGAAGTAGTGTTCCTCTCTGTCACTTTTTCATTCAGTTGTATGGTAAATCCTAAGTGAAAACTATATAAGTGATACTTGATGTTCTGAGCATATTTATCTCACAGAAATGAAACAAAAGGTTAGCCTACACAATAGAAAAGAGCTGACTTTCCTCCCACTAACTTTGCTGGGAATCCAGTAGAGTTACTTTGTATTTGTACTAGGATAAGATTGTGCCCCCAGACTGTGCAGAACACCCACATGTGCACTAGAGTGATTATAGCCTGCACTCAGCACTGCAGATTCGGGTGGCATTCCTTTCTTCCCACTCCTACAGAATAGCTGTAGCACAACAACAAAAAGAAGCATTTGATTTTTACGCGCCACCAGCTGAGTATTACATTAGGACTAAATGTTATTGTTGGAGGAAGCACAGCAATTCAGTGTTGTCATTCTAAGGGATTATTGCAATTATTTTAAGCCGAGAGTCATGTAAACCTTGGGAAGCCTCATGTATGGAAGGAGACTTTGAACAATTCTAATGAGCCTTGCTCAGTGGCCATGTCCCAGCACAACCTCTCTCCAGCCAGCCGCCATGAGACCTGCTGCTTCTCTGGGAGCACAGAGGGAATACTTTGAGGAACTGCTGCTGTCTGTCGTCGCAGCAGCTGGTGGGTGCTGAGAACTAATAGGACTAATGCCAACCTAAAAGAAAAAATCCAGAGGAGGAAAAAAACACACGAGTATTTCATACCTGTTTTTCAACTACTGCAAATCAGTGAAGATGCACTCTCTTACAGCAGATGAGGTTGTGCTCCTTTAAGAGCAGAGAAATCACACCAGAATTTAAATAGTAGATTGCAGTCTAGAAAATCACAAATCAGCTGCTTTCTGTCAAAAGAGAGGTAGCTCTACCACTCAAATTAGCATCTTCATTACAGTCAGGTCTGTTCTTGTAGTGGGTTTAAATCCAAGTATACTTGGGGCTGAGTATTGCTGTTGAGATATGAATGCAGAGGCTCAGGGAGAGCTTGTCTTGTTACTCCCTACTTCTAGGTTTAAAAAAAATGTTATTTGTGTAATACTACAATAAATTTTGATGCTGAAACTTAAGAGTACTTGTCCATGAAGCAGTCCAAAGTTTCTGAAGGGCTTCAGTTCTTGCTTGTGTTAATTAACCCTATGTGATCACCATCACTTACCACTGCAGGTACTCAAGGATTTTGTGGGACCTTTTTCCATTACTCATTTTCACCAGGCTTGGAACAATTTTGATAGAGCAGTGGAGTGGCACGTGCTGGCCCTGCCTCTGTCCTGTCCCCTCAAGGCCATCTTGTATCTCACCTGAGGGCAGGACTCCCCCATCCCCAGGTCTCACTGGGAGTAGTCCTCTTAGGGTGAGGAGGGGCAGGAGAGTGATCAGCATTGCCACCAGCCTGTGCTCCCCAAGTAGGGGAGTCCTGTATCAAGCAGTCCCTGCTGGCACTTTGGTCCTCCTCACACCTTTGGATCCAATGGAGCCCAACGTGGGGAGGCAATACCTGGCATTAGCCTGTTCTAACATCCCCACTGGTAGCCCTGTGCAGAGCTGGAGAGATGGATTCCGTGGGCATTAAAATGCTAGTATTGAAGCTCGCTTCCACTCCCTATGGGGAGAGGCATGAGCAGTCATACACAGTGGGCAAGATAACACAAGGTGAATGCAAGTGTCAGCTTATGAAAACCCAGCTGTCCTTTGTGTGCATAACCCCCTGACTGTACTGCAGTTGAGGACTGAGTGAGCACATAGGGTGAGTGGACGCAAAGCCAAGGAAAGGAGCAACTTCAGTAAAAGAGAAAAAAACTAGATGCTTTTTATTCTGCCCTGGAGAACCAGCATCTGAAGGAGCAATATAAAAACTATTGTTAATAATCTGCTGTCTAATTGACTGAGGAGGTTATTACTAGCATGGAAACAAACATTGTTTTTCCAAAAGTTGTCCAGAGATGTCAGACTGCTTGGCTGTCTGAGGAGAAAAAGCAGGACTAACACTCTCGGCTGCTTTGCTTCTCAGAAATTGGAGAGCACCTTGAATACAAGCAAGGAGAATTCTTGCTGTAATGGAAAAATGAGAAAGCAGCTCTGACTCTGTGAGGTAACAGGCTATCAGCAAGTTAAAATACCAGCCTAGTCAAAAAATAAATATCTGAAGAGGCCACAGTTATTGTGGAAATAGGAGCAGCTGCATGAGTGAAGTCTAAAATACTGTCCTTTGAAATCATAGAAGTCTGCTTATTTTTAGCTTGTGAGATGCTGTTAGCTTCCTGTATAAGTGTGGTTACATAAGGACATAATCTGCGTGGCAGCAGGACCCATACATGCCAAGCTATAAGGTTACACAACTGCCCCTGAGCTTGCTCCCTTCAGGCAGAAAACAAAGCCTCACACTTCTCCTAACTGTTCTGCTGCTGCTGGGTCAGACTTACAGACACATGTATTGCAACACACAAATGAATGCGCTCATTCATATGCACCTGTACATGTAGATATGAATGTATATTAACACACACACTTTTTCTCATTGCAGCTTAAACAAGGTATTCATTGAGCCAGAAAAATACTGCCTTTGAATTATTCTGGTGACATTGAACAAGGAATAAACTGGTGCGTTTTAACTCTTAAAACCAGCATAGTTAAATGTCAAACACACACACATACTTTGGGAAGCTACGAAAAGAGCTCTCCCCTCTTCTCCAATGTGACCTCTAACTGCTCCTTACTGCTGCATGCTGTGGTATATGGAAAGCAGACAGTGGTCTTGCTGAATGAGAACAACCTAGGGGCTTTAATCTCATTAAGCAGTGCGTGACAGCATTGTTTTAACTTGGGGTTTTTTTGAGGTTCAGACTTGAGTCTCTGAGAATCTGTACTGTTCCCAGCCAGTATCATCCGCTGAAGTGTACAGAAGTATCATTTCCAATTTATTTTTAGAGCAACCTGTGTTTGTAAATACTCCTGCTATGTGAGTTTGGCCCAGATTGACAGGAAATTACTTTTCCTGAAATATAAACAAACAAAAAGTGGCTATCACAGCATCTTAAGGGTGTCAAAGTTTCTTTGGCAAAAAAACATTCATGTGTTGTTATTATATATGATGTGCAATTTTAATTTACTATCTGTCCACATCAAACACTTTCAGTGCAAAACTGAGATAATTTTAAACTTAAGCAACATTTTTTTATCTTAGCAAGGATTTTTAACAGGAGAAATGTACCCATGCGTAGTTGTGCGCGGTGTTACAAATCCACACTGCTCTGAAATGTCATCCTTTTGGTTTTGCCTGTAAGGGCTGGTAGCACTTTTTTCTGTAACAATATCATTCCCATTTTTACAAAGCCACTGACTCTCTCAGAGAACATTGCGTTTGGGAAAAAGTGATGAAACTCAAAATGCTTGCATGATTATGTTCAGCTAGCAAGCCTTTCTCATCTGTTTTCATCTTAAAAACTCAGTGGCAGAAAAGGCCTTCAGAAAGCATGTTAAACATCCACATTCTTGACCTGGGTCACCCCAGGCTAGCTTTACCCACCACAGCTTTGGCTTCTGGTGAGGCACCGTGGTCTGAGCTGGTCACTGCAAGGAGCCTCAGCTCACATGGCAGTACACCACATCCTTGGATGGATATGCTCCCCTGTCCTATCCTGTTTAGATACTTGGTTCCTTCAATAATCATTAAGAAGTCCAGACCAAATTCTGATTTTGGTCTTCTACTTAAGGCAACCTGGCAGTGAGGATGCAGACCTGGGCTTTCAGTTCTTCACAGAAATATCTGAGCCAAATTCAGAAACCGTAGTTTCCAGGTAGATATACATCCTGGGTTCAGCAGCAACAGTCATTTTATTTATTTTTTTTTCCTTTGTAGTAGCTGGTGCAGTGCTGTGTTTGCGACTTTCAGCCTGGGAACAGCCCTGATAACACCAGTGTTTATAGATACAGTTTAGAATGTTTTGGTCTGATCAAGGACTTTCTGAGTCTCATGCTCTTCCAGGGAGGAGGGAAAGTCAGGAGGAAGCAGAAACAGGACACCTGACCCAAACTGAGCAAAGAGGTATTCCATACCACAGTACGTCATGCCCAGGATGTAAAACTGGGGACAGGAACCCGGAAGAGTTCAGTTCACGGCTCAGTTGTTGAGTGGTGAGCAGCTGTGTCCTCTTCCCTTCTATTTTCCCTTTGTTGGGTCATTGTTATTGGTGGTGGCAGCAGTGATTTGTGTTATACCTTAATTACGGAACTGTTCTTATCTCAGCGTGTGGGAGTTACGTTCTTTCAGTTCTTCTCCCAATTCTCTCCCCCCCCCCCCCGCCCCGAAGTGGAGGGGAAGAAGATGGGAGGAGTGAATGGGAGGGCAGACTGATTTACAGCTTAAATCACAACAATATGCTAGCAGAAACACTCATGGTCTTCTGTGTGAAGTGGTAGCCCAGACTAAAGAAGAGTCACTGGGCAAATTTACACCTGGCATAACTGACAGAGACCTATGGACTTTAATAAGGCTCTGCCAATGTACTCTAATGGAGAATACGCAACTTTGAATCAGGAATACTGCCACTTTACCCACAGCATTTGTGTAGCTTGTATAAACTTTCCAGAGTAGCAGAACTTCAGCTGATGGAGACTTTATGTCAGTTTGAGTAATTTATGCTATCTAAATAAACTGTGTATATAAGGCACAAGTTTATTCGTGTAAGCCTACAGAAATAATGCAAACACTAAAAAGTGACACACAACATTTAAAAAACACATTTCACTGACACAGTACAGGTGGATTACAGCATTTTCACATTGCTTCTGGTTTCAAAACACAGGACACCATAACACAGATCAGGAGCATCCAGTTTAAATACAGACCTACATTGGTGACAGGTACTTGGCAAAACTGGACTAATAATTTCTGTGCTTTCGATACACTACAGTATGTGTAAGTTCCCCTTGAAGTTTAGCAAACTCTGAACTGAATGAAGGAGCTAAAATAGAATATATACAATCAAAAAGTATTTGTAAAGGTAAAACATCCTAGCTTTAGTTTAAAGGAAGAGTTCTTAACAACTGTCAGTTTTTTTCAACTGTTAATTCTTTCTCTCCCACACAAAAATAATGAAGTTTATAACTTTCACTTTTGCAGTCACTCACTGCTGTTACACAGGACAAAGCAAAAGGTCAGTGGCAAAGCTCTCCTGTAGCTTCTCAGCACAAGTAGAAGTTTATTTAACATTTTACTGAGGTAAAGCTTTCACTATCAGAGCAGAAGCTTTATCTATTGAACATGAGTAAAACGAGTTAAAAGTAAAGGAGCTAATAAAAAAGAGAAGACAGCTTTCAAAATGCTTAATGTCTGAAGCAATTTCAGGAATGGCAGGTGAAGAAACCAGAAGTAGCTGTTTAATCAACAATGCCTTTTTCCTATGCAATAAAAGTTTTCTAAGAAACAGAACTCTTAGTGACACCATTTCTTGCCTCCTTGCACTGCCTCAGAAGACTAGCGCATGCTACACAGCAGAATAAGCTGCATGACTGCTAAGAGGAAGACATAAGACGCTGGTTTTCTTGATCTACTGAACACAATGTGAACCCAGCGCTCCATTAGCCTTTGTTCAGGCAATTCACAAAATATTCCTGTCCAGCCCTGGTAACACTGGCACATGAATCTCTGCTTCATGGCTTCAATACTCTCCAGGCTGGGTTCACCAGTCACCTGGAAGTTGAGGCCTCTCTCTGAGTGACGGGCTTGGATCTTGAAATTAGTGGGTGACAAATGGAGGTAAGCAGAGGATTCACTGTTTTTGCGGATACATCTTCCATTCTTTTTGCAAAGGACTTTGCTGCAGAGTTTGGCTGCTGATGTCACATTAATCACATAATGTCCTAAGGGTCCATCAATGTACCGTTTCACAGTTGAACAGCTCTCCTGTAGATAATAAAAAACCATGACACATTTCTCAGTAGCTAGCATTACGTCCAAATTTATTATATCTAAGAAGATGCTAGTACAAAACTGTTCTTGGCTAAAGTAACCTGTTGAGATAAATCTTGTTGGATTTATGTACTGGAGTTTAAATGAGCTTACTTCCGTGGTAAGATTAACAAAGTATTAACCTTTACTACCTTGTCTATTTGAACACTTGGTAGAAATATCCAATATTAGACTAGGGGGAGTCCTAGAAATCAGAAAGAGAATTTATATGCTAATCTGAGACTAATTAATTCCTTAAGTAGAGATTTCTGGCAATTGCTAACAAGGAGCTGTGCCTGGGACCAATAGGTTTTAAAGCACATGTTGAACCAGCACTTTGGTCCTGATCTCTCCAACTCCTTCAGTTCACACAGAGCCACAGCACTTTCAAAAACCAGCACAGAAATTGCTGAAATTGCAGCTACAAAGTCCCAGTTTGCATTTTCCTCTTCCACTGTCCAAATCAGCAATGCTTTTCCAGAGACTCCAGCACGAAGAGAACAGTCTGCATGAAAAACAGAGTAGGCACCAAAGCCCAGCCCAGGTTTAAAAGCCAGGGCTTGTCTGTCGTTCCTCCTGCGGAACCCCAATGCAGCCTCCTGCTGCCTCCATCATTTCAAGAAGGATTATTTATGAAAGCTTGAAGAACCTGAGAAGAGGATCTAGGCCTTACAGAACAAGGTAAAACAAACTGTGCTTACATTCATATGTAATTGTTTCAAAACATGTCTTTCTTCTAACGTGGACTCGTTAGTCCATGATGCTAAAAATGACCTGCCCAAAGCAATGTTCTCTGGAGCAGTGGGATTTCTCAGTCCAAGAAAAGTGTAGGACTAATGAGACCTGAAGATAGCACTAAGCCATGATCCTCAGCTGATGACTGATAGAGATAGGTAGGTGCTATGGAGTGCATGGTGGCAGAGAAGAGATATTGAGGTGATTCCTAAATACTAATAAACTGATACAGACTTACCTTTGAGCTGGCATATTGCATACTGCCCCAGAGAACAACTCCAGCTGCTCCCAAAGCTGCACTTTCACCAATGGTATTCACCAGATCCCTCTGAAAAAAGGAGGCCAAAATCAGATGTCAGAAAACCGAAGGTATAAAAATAAAAGTAAAAATTCACTAGGATATGGGTATCAGTTCCCACCCCACCTCGAGGAGACATTGGTCCTGTGGTATGTTCTTCACAATAAAATCACTATTTAGTTTAAAGAGCTTTTCTGTGTATCTCCACAGGTTTGCATAGGTTGCATTCATGAATGCAACTAATAAATAATTATTTACAAGGGGTCCTCCAACAAAGCTGGTGGAGTAAGAAATTAATGATCTATTTTATCTGCCAGTCTTTGAACCATTGCCGTACCTACATAGGCATCATTTTTGGTAAATAATGACAAGAATGATCACACACCACTGGATTACCCTTACAGTGTCTAGTTGCAGTTGACAGGCTTTAGGCAGGGGTCTAACTTGTGCTGCTTTAGCTATACCAATACAGTTACAGAGCCACTGTTACTACCACCATGATACCATTATTCCAGGGAACATATATTTGAAAACAAGCCTCTCCCAGTACTACACAGTGCCAATACTTGCACACTGACTCAACCATGTCCACTTTTAGAGCTGCACTAATAAGCAGTGGAGTTGTAGCGATAGCAGTAACACAGCTTTACTGGACACGGACTGTTTAAAACAGGAGTCACTGGTGCCTTGCCGACAGCATGGCAACATACCTTACAAATGTGTTAAAGGCATTCCATGAGGCCGTGACTATTGTGTCCAGAAAGATGCAATTAAGTGTCAGAAAATGTGAAGGAAGGATCTCCCACCGCAACTTTCAAAGCATGATCAATTGCATCCAAAACTGTTTCTGTCTACAAGAACTGATAACAAAGTAGTTCTTGATCAGTGTTTGTAATGAGAAGTATTACAGTATTTGATGAAGAAACAGCGAATTCCTTTAAAAAGATACTCATGGTCTATGATATAGTCTTTTCACCTGTTTTTAGGAAAATACAATCCAAAAGACCAGACAAATAATCACAGTATGGTGTTGGCACCTCACAAACGCAAAATGGCAGAGTGGAAAAAACATGTTATTATTGTTAATTACTACTAAATAAGTTATTTCACCATATAAGCGGGCCTGTTGATTTTCCAGTGCACAGTTAAGGAGTCCCCACTCCTGAAGCATTTATGGCATGAGAGATAAAAAAAAAAAAGGCCTTGACCCTTGACAAAAGGTTGGAGAAACCAGTGCAGCAAAACCTGCAGAAGTCTGAAAAAGCAGAGCTTCTTTACTGGCTCTTAGTGTAGGGTTCAGAGTAACGTAATTGGCCTTGCCTCAAATTCATATTGCTGCTGATCATCCAAGCTGATTTTTAGAAAATGTCATTACTCCCAGAATTATACAGTCTAATGTTAATAACCTTTATAAAAGGGTAGTGGTGAGGGCTGCAGGCATTACTTTTATGTGGGAAATGGTGAGGGGGTTTTCCTGTGGGAATTTAATTTATCAATACAAAAAGAGTATGTGAACTAAACATAAAAATGTCAAATGCTAAGAGAATGAGAAATGCAGCCTGACCGCTTGGTAATGAGGGTTCTCAGGCTTTCCTCATCTGAAAGCATTTTATGAAGATTGCCCAGATACAAAGGCTGATCTGTGATTCTACATTAGTCACATGATGGTTGAATGATTTAGCACTAACATGGTTCGTATCTCATTCAGAAATTAATGAAACTTTTTCAGACAGGCAAAATTAATAGTCAATAGATATTTAACACTGATGGATGAACTAAGACCTGAGCAAGCCCCAAAATAAAGACTTTGTAAGTAAGTAATAGGCTGTAAGAGTTAGAGTTCTTGAACAGGAATCAGAAAATCCAGTTTTTATTCCCTCATGTTCCACCTCTTTCGTCACTTTTAGAAATAGTTTAGACTCTGATCCACAGAGGGATTTCAGCACTTCATGTCTAATTCATATGGATATAAAATAATCAAAAAAGAGCATGACCCTTAGGGTTCACCTAATCCTCTGGGGGTGTGAAGTCCAATGGCACTGGTAATTTCACAACTGAAGCTCTCAAGGCACCTGCACTTCCACTTTTCACCCCACACCTTCAATCACCACCTCATCAGTGCTGAGAAACTCAGCACTTTTCCCAGGTTAAGGCCAAAATCTGGCTTTTGATTGGAATGCATATTCCCCTAGGGATGCTTAGATGATTCTTGTAGCACCTACACAGGTGTAGATGCTGGTGACAACAGCAGCTCACTGAAAAACAAAAATTGCATGTGCCTTTATATAAACACTTTTCTTCCACCTTACATGTCCACTTTTTGTGGAAACAAAAGAGAAACAAGTGGGAACCTGAATACAACTTATGATGAATTCAGCATAATAATTAGGTAACTTGCCCACAAGGAAAGCATTTAGGTTTCTGACTGTAACTTCTAGACCTAGTTATGTCTTTTACTGAATCACCGACTCATGTTTGGTATCTCAAAAGCCATTGCCACAGAAAGGATTTTCCCTGAATAATATATGAACAGGAGGTTACACTGCATTCTTTGTTTTTGCTCTCTCTTACACTTGTTCCTTTTGGTCTGATGATTCCTTATCTCTTTCATGGTGTCTAACACTGGGTGCTGTATTCATCTGATGAGCCTGGGAAGAGAACGAAGCCAAGAGCTCCCACACCAGAGGTGGGCAGCAGTCACACAAAAAGGGTGACACCATCACCCTCCCTGTCACAGACAGGGTTAGAAAATGAAAGTGTCACCCCCATTAGGGTATTTTTAAGAAAGGAAAGCTATGTGCCTCTCATAATGGAAGAGAGTGGGAGCAGAGATAGGGACGTACCTCTATGAAGCCCCAAGTGAGGCACAAGAGCTCTACCAGCAGCCTCAAACACAGCAGTCCTGATTTTTGGACTGAACCTAGCAGCACTTCTCACACAGCACAGCTTGGCATTAGTGGGGGCTGACTGACACAGCTTTTCAGTTTGAGATTAAGAAATACTTCATATGGAAGAGTACACACAAGTTTAAAGAATGTTAGATATCATTTTAAATACGAGCATCTTGGCATTTGTCTCTGTGGGGAATCCTATTTCACTCCCTGTACCATACCCTCATCCATCCATGTTAGAGGACTGTCCTGAGGAGACAGCTTTATGGGCCAGCTGCCACTGAGGTGTCTGGTGTTTGTCCGAGGGATAAACAAGTCAGCAAAGCCTCTCCCTTCTGTTGCTCATTCTCTTTCAAGCTTTTGGGGGCAGTGTGCAACAACCAAAGATCCTCAGGATTATGCTGGACTATCTCCAAGCAGAGAGATGATTTGGCAGGAAGGAAGAAGCTTTAGTTTCTATCCGTGCATCTCCATCGATAAGTCAATTGGCAGCATTGGACAGTAAAAAAATAGGTGAGCTAAGGCATTTCTGGTTTAGAGCCTGAGGGGAAGCAGGACAGTCAGTTCTAGTTGCATGCTGAGGAAAGAGAAATAAATCTGTAATCTTTCCTTTAAATTTTGACCTGCCTTAGTTACAGACATGCTTTTTCTGTATTCAGGAGTGGTAGCACAAGCCTAGCGTGGTTGCAGGGAATGCTCTCTGTGAGCATGCACACCTGTTAATCGGAGCATACTATCTGTAGGTGAACGAGAGAACTGTTATCCATTATTCATCATTTGTTACTTGACATCCTGCTGTATTAATCACTTCAGCCATCTACTCAGGAAGCACAGGTGTTACTGTGTTATCTTCCCTCTCCCACACACTTAAGTGGATTGTCAGGGTGGATAGTTTCTAAATAACCTACAGATGGTAAACTGTTTCTATGTCTTTCATAATGATTGGGATCCCAAATCAGAATTTATAAATTGTTTCCTAGAAAAAAAAAAGAGAATTAATTTCTCATACACCTTATGCTCAGCTCGCCTGATTTCCATGTGCAGGCAGAGTGAAAGGTACAGCGCACATAGCTACAGTGTCTGTCTAGTACCTGGGTCTTATGTCTTTCTGGAGATCTGCTAGACCAGTGTCTCTCCCTCAGTGACTTTGACTCATGACCATTCTTTCTATTTTCTTCCACAGTGTATTTCATGTTGTGTCCAGAAGAGCTCATACGCAAAGCTTGAATGTGCCAGCAACTGTTTCTGTTGCTCCAGAATGTCACAGCTCTTGCAGAACTTGATGGAGCAGGACAGTAGCTCTCCTGACCCAGTCGCTATCAGAGCTCAGGTATCTGTTATCCTGTGATTCCAGTTTTAATATGGCCATTTAGCCTGGATGTTATTGTACTGCACTGTCTCCTTTCCTTGCAACATTCATGCGCATAATTGCTGGAGCTCAGAGGTTTCATGCCTTGCCTGCAGGTCTGTGAGTATCACTTGTGGGCATGTCATAGATCAAATGCGAAGCTCCAGTCTAGTCTAAAATCTGATCACACAAACCAATATTTAAAAGACCTTCATGGCTTCAGGGCTATGAAGGAAGCCAAGATCATTATTTTCTTGCCATTCCTGTTTACAGTTTTCTGACATGCAACCCTGCAAGTTCCTAGCAGTCCCCAAGCTGTTCACAGACAGCCCGAACACACATCAAGCCCTGATCTATGGCTGCCTGCAGAGCTGGGTTCTGTCCTTATTAGAAAATATGTAATAAAGCATAACCCAAAGATGTTTCTCTGGCTACGCAGGGATCTTCCTTGGCTGCAGAGCTGTAAAGTGATCTTTAAAGCATCCAAAAGTAAATGGCTACATTCAATTGAAAAACAGGCCAGTGAGTTAGAAAGTATAACATAAAAGTAATGTCGTATTACCACTGTACTGTTCAGAAAATTGCTTTAGGTAAAACAGTAACTTTATACCACCACAGATTTTGAACTTGAGCATAACTGGTAACAGCATATTAGTTTTCATACCTCTCAGTAACATTCATGATATTTTTATATTGATCAAAGGACTAATTTATATTGTAAGAATGTATTATTAGAGACTGCTATTGAAGAGTGCTCGATGATGTCACAGTCTAGGTTCTTCAATGAAGGTATTCTGGGTGAAATCCTGCCTATACTGACCCCAGTGGCTCCTTGCCTTCAGCAGCAACCTTGCTTATTTGAGATCCCATGATTTCTGAGTCAGTTAGGACCTGTGGTTTGCACATCACACAGAAAATAGCTCCAAAGAGTCCCTACTTGCTGAGAAAACAAGGCAGACTGAATTCATGCTTGCTTCTGTGCACCGTTTGCTTCCTGAGGCAGCTTGAAACACTTCTCAGATTGCTAGGGCTCCACTGCATCTCCCCAGCTCCAGCTCCAGGCTGAAGCTATGGGCAGCCTGGGGCTTGCTGGATTGGCTGTTGCTTTTTCCCTTACCTCTCCTCTCCCTTTGGCTGTTCTGGTTTGAGTCAATAACTTGTCTCTATCAGCAGCAGAAGCAAGCTCTCACACAGCTCTCCATAAACCAAAGGGAGGAAGCACCCCCAGATGTCCTGAGCCATCAAGGATCCTGCCCCATATTCCCTGTCCTCTCATGGAGTTGATAGAGATCAAAGTAAAACTGTTGGAACTTGGAAGAACTACTAGAGAAATTAATAAGCATCTGTGCCTCTCTGTTATGTGCATAAGCAGGCAGAGCCATGATCATTACACATCCAGAAAGTCTGGGGTTTGTAAGCAGGTATTTTTATGATCAGTATTGTGAACACTGTGTATTTATTGCACTTGATCATTGGTTGAAGGAACGTGGCATGACTCAAAAACATGTTTTTTTTTTATTAAATGAACTCCGCAGTGTTAGCACTAAATGTTGGATCATGAAGATATTTGAACATGTTGTACCTCTGAAAAGTGAGATGGCCAATGCTCACCCTGCAGGAGTTAGGAACTCCAGGCCAGACTGGTTCACTTGACGGTTTATTTCTATACTGAATTAGTTTACATTCAGATAAACAAAAAAGCCCTGAGGCTCCTTTCTCGCAAAAGTTTATGTTTCCATTACACTAATTAGTTTTGAACTTCACGAAAATTCGTCAAGTTCATTTCACAAGCTGTCCTGAAGAATTAAAATATCGGAATGAATCACTTCCTTAAGGAAACGGTTTATTTGTACTTTCTTTCTAAATTACCCTCATTAAAAATATACAATGTTATCTTACATAAGTAGACCAAAGCACTGCAGTATTAACTCTTGACAGGTATAGAGACTGTACAGTACTTGCTTTTAGAAGTGCCACCTTAAATAAGAAACCCAAGTAAATAAATACTGTTATAGAAGAAAATTTTTTAACAAGTATTTTTTCTAAGAGGCTTTTTCTGCTCTCTACATTTCTAAAATTGTCTGCTTACCTCTGTTAAAACATGAAAAGTATAGGCATAAAATGGCCTGGAGTAAACAAACACAGGCAAAACATAGTCTTTTCTAGCCATTGAGGCAACACGTATTGCCTCCTTAACCCGATAGTGAACAAATTTTAGTGCATTTGGACTTGACTTCAGTATATAATCCAGGTATATAGAAGGGTAGAGAGCAGTGCTTTCCTTCCACAACCAAAGCAGGAGATCATTGCGCGCAGACTCAATGGCTGGGCATTTCCCTGTGTATGTATGAGGGTGTTCTTTGTAATCATAATTGTAGCAGTCTGGGTAAAGGTAGTAACCCCACAAACCGTTTGGTCTCATATGCTCAGCCAGAAGGATAGTGTTGTTCATAAAGCTCTTGCCAGCATTTTCAAATTCCTCTTTAGCCACTTTCCTAATTCTGTCCTCTGACCACTGAGGATGCCGTCTCCTAACCATCTCAAGAGACTTATTTCTATATATGCTTTTGTTGCCCCAGTTCCTATCCCACTGGGGCCTCCAGTTTTCCCAGTCAATGACTGCAAGTCCCTGGAATTTCTTCATAGGTATGCAGTAGTCAATGTCAGACTTTGCTTTATTAAGGTGTTTGATAAGACTTTCATTCTGCGGCACCCCTCCATTGACAGGATCTCCATTGTCTGAGTAATAGGGATAGTATCCCAGATGTGTGTGATAGAAGATTGTCACACTGGATCCACTCAGAGTCTCATTGGTGTTGGATACAATGTCAAAAATACTGAGATCCAGATCCACCTTGTACCGCAGCCTGCACTGCTCGGTCGGCGCATTCCAAACCACCATGAAAGGCTTGTGCAGAACCAGAGGGGCCCGTGCCGGCTTTGGCAGCTGAGCATCAACCATAGCGAGCAGCACTGACACTGCTAACCATCTGACCCAAGTATCCATGGCATGGGGCGTTTCTGGGAAACTGTTATGGTGTGTCTTTGAAAAGAAAAATCAAACAAGACATGTTAGAAGGGCAGCAGCCACCCTGGAGGCAGGTAGGATGGCAATGGGACGTCTTTTGGTTTGATCTGCTTATGTTAGAATTATACCCAGCACAGAGAAAAGTGCAAAACTGTAGTCTTGCAGGAATTAAGCCTATTATCAAATGCTTTCAAAGACTTTTTGATAGACTTCACTGTCTATTCTGATGCCCAGCTTTTTTATGTCTTTCCATCTCGCCCATACAACTCCCATAGTTGATTCAGACCTTTCCTGAACACTTATATACCCCTTGTCATCTTAAAAAAAAAAATAGCTAATGGAAGAATAACTTAAAAACAACAGTATAAAGACAAATGTGCTGATCATTTGAAACCAGCTTCCAAGCTACCAGTCTGCTACAGTCTAGACTTGCCTAGAATATCAATACAGTGGGGCTAATGCCTTCTTTGATATCTGTATATGCTAATGGTCACAATAGGAAAAGTAATTGAAACAAAAGGCAGACACTTGTAACTCACACAAATTAATCCAGGAACTCATAAATGCTTTAATTTTCTTTTTCTAAATGAATAAATGCAATAGTGATAACCAATCTTCAGGCTAGTAGGGTGATACTATTAATGACTTAATGGTTTAAGCAACAGATTATACTTAAATTAAGTATCTGTATATTAAAGAAAACCAATTATGTTAAGTAGATCTGAACTAGCTGAAAAAGCATGCTCCATCTTTAATAAAAGGGACATAGTTTGTAGAAGTAGGGGCCTATTAGTGTTAATTATTCCTTTCAGGATGTGCTGTTATCCCTGACTGTCACACTAGCTTGGGGACTATCAGTACTCTGGGAGGAGCAAGAGCTACAGGGCTGCTGGCACCACAGCCCTACTTTTCACCCCATGAGACAGCTGTCCACATCCTGCCTGCAGTCAGCTGCTCCAGAATACTGCTCCTGCTTCTTCTCCAGAGAAGCACAGCTCAGCCTTGTCTTGGGGCTATCATTCAGGTCTCTCTGCTGGGGAATGCAGTGCCTGTTATTGGGGCTGACGAGCAAACATTACACAGTGGGGTCCAGCTGATAAATCGGCTTGAATCCAGAGATGATAAAAATTGCTTGCTGTTACAAATATTACTTCATATATAGTATTACATGGTTTATCCTCTCAATTGTTAACTTCTATCTGTCAAGTTTCTCCAGTTTAGTCTCATGTTAAACCATTGCAATCACTTTCTGCAGTGCAGGTTCAATTCATGCACTAGCCATATGAATTTGAAAAGCCCTGAAACTGAGCATTTTCTTACTTTACATCTTTTTATTGACTTCTTTCCTTGACTGTAAAGTCAGACCCAAAGGTCTTACTGCAATTAGCCTAGCTTCACTTGTTGCTAGTATTTTCTCACTTGGTTAACACCAACCAGTTCATATCCTAACTTTTCCTAGACAAGGAGAGCTCTTTGCACATACCCATCCCTTAGTTCACAGCCGGAATCTGCAGGTTTCTGGCTTTTCAAACCACTGCAGTCAACACACCACTCTAAATTCTAGATTTTTAGTACTCCTTGGATATTACCTTTATTCTGTAATGGGATGCCAGATCTACAGGAAGGCTGTAGGTACCCTCATCCAAATCTGCCAGCAGGCTTATTAAAGAAAACCACTTTTTCACTGTTGGAAAATTTGTTGGCTTTCATAAGTAATAAAATCCAGTATTTCTCCCCCTGTAATTTGCCCTTCCTTGCCATTCTTCCATCCTCTGGGTTTGCTGTTTTTTCTCCTATCTGCCACTGCTCTCCTGATCCGCATTTCTCTAAAGTCTCTATTTGAATTTTTGTCTCTTATAGAACAACCTTTCTCTCCTCTATCACCAGCCTTGTGTTTTTCCATCCTCAGCCCCAGAAAAGCATTGAGTCCTCCTGACCTGTGGCCTGGTGCATGAGAACCTTCTCAAGAGGTGGAGGAAGTCAATCTGCAGTAAACAGTGGCTAGGGACAGCAAAGTGAAGAGCAGGACTGCAAGAAACCATCAGGCAGAACCCCCAGGAGCAAGCCCCCATTGGCCAGTAGGTTTTTATGTTCTTGTTCCCTTTCCTACTCTCTGGCTGCTTGCTTTGCCTTCCTAAATATAGATTTAGCACCCAAGTTTTGAAACTTTGCACACAATCGTTTAGATCCAATTAAGTATAACATCCTTGAGTGAAATGGGCCATTGCTACAGGCCATCAGGCTGGTGCTACCTACAAGCATGCCTGTCAGAAAAGGATGCCAGGTTATTTTCACTTCACTGATCTGCTGGAAGGAAGTCATGTGCTTGAAACTGGTTTCTTTTTCTGCTTTTCTGCAGAGTCTTGCATAATCATCTAAGTAATACCATAGGCTGAGAAAAAATAAACAACAACAAAACCAAAAGCCACCAAAATTGTCTTTTTCTTCCTGTTTTATACAAACTGATGAATGCATCAAAGGACTTTGCACTCATTCTTTGATGCAGAAGACTCGCTTTGTATATCTGCAAGAGCTTTTTCATGATTTGGGCTGAATTGCTTTGCAGTACACGAGAACAAGCCCATAATGCAAACAAAGATTTTCCCTAAAAGCAATTGCTCAGATGAAATGGGAGGAGCACCAGGAGAGAGATAAAAGACCTTTAGTGAAAGAAAAAATCTGGGAAAAGATCCCAGCTGGTTGTTCCCACAATCCAAATGCTGATACTGTTCAGCCTTGTACTATTATATACATATAATTAGATCTTTTTGTCAGGTATAATTACTAATACAGTACAGTTCTTGCCTAGATCTGACAGCCCTAAGCATTACAACATTGCAGATAATAAACCATTACAAAGATAAGCCAGAAAATAATAGAACAGGATAATGTTAAATTATATTTTTAGTTCCTGGCTAATTCTTGTCACTGCCTCTGATAAGACTTTAAAATCATAGCATCACAGAATGGTTGAGGTTGGGAGAGACTTCTGTGGGACATCAGGTCCAACCCCTTGCTCAAGCAGGATCACCTAGAGCTGGTTACCCAGGAGCAAGTACTTCACAAGTAACAAAATGGAAATCTTTATCTCAGGACATGTTGAATAGTCCTCAAGGGTCTATTGACTAGATTGACCAGATCTTCCTTGAAGTCGTGAAGAAGCTTGGATACCTTGCTTGAGTGTAGACATGCAGATGTCTGCATCTGCAAGCTGAATCTTACAAAAAAGAAGGGCAAGAATCTGTCTAATCATGTTTAAGCTATTTAGAAGTTAGAGATCAGGTCAAGGACCATTCAGGGTCCTCCAGTGAATACTGGACACTTCTCAAAGCTACTATATAAATTCCTATTTAATGCTATATAGAAGTAGTCACTCAGCTGCCTGCATTAACCTAGAAAAGGAGGTGATAAGTGTCTATCTTTCAGATGGCTAAAGCATCTCCCTTTTCCTGCTGCTTTCTATTACACACAGAAGATAGCTCCATATACACAATTCCTTAAAGAGGAGACAATTCAGAAAGATTGTACTTTGAAAGAGTTCCATTCCAATTGCATTGATTTGCAATTAATTCTGATGTTATTTGCTTGCTTTTTCTTCAAGAAGCCACCTGAAGCCAAGTGAAACAAGTTTTCAAAGAAGCAGGTAAGCCTGTAGTTCTGAAAGAGCAGAAAAAAATTATCTGTTCCCTCACGAATGCACAAAAGAACCTCTAAGCGAGAACAAAGCATCTTTTATCACAGTTTCCAGGGCTGAATCTTTGGACTTTTTAGCTTCATGCATCAGCACTAATTGGGACTGCTTTAAACCTCTTTTTTTTTTTTTTTAATGAGCACAGACACTAATGGTTCCTTCTTGAAGCACATTATCAACCTTAATCCAAATTCTCCCATTTTTCTGATTCAATGGCATATATTATCATGGTTAATTTAACTTTCCAAAGATGCACATAGCTTTCTGAGGCATTGCAACTTTTCAGAGCAGAAACTGTTCTCAGTGTTTCTGCTCTATATTCTAAAAACAAAAATGAATTCTTCATAAGTGAAAGAAATGGAGAATGATCACAAATCCATTAGGTTGATGAGGTTGTTTTTTTATTGCATTCAGGAAACTTTGCATCATGTCTGCACAAAAAACATGTAGATTTCTATTTGCATCAGTTTCTGTTATGCAGTTTAGCATGACACAGGTTATGGCTGGATGTCAATATATCCTTTGATGAGTGAGGTGAAATTCAGCATTTCTTGACTAGTAAAACCAAGCTTTTTTCTGCATATTCTTTTCTTCATTTTTATAAGAAGAAACAAGAGAACATTTGCTTTCTCCAAGCAGATGCTGTTAACTTAGTCAAACCTTTATTTCAACTGTGTTTATTGGCCAGAATTACACTGCATTTCCATTTCCAAATAGTTGATAACAGCTGAACTAAACTTCCTAATTGCACACGTTGATTCAAAAATAAACAACTTAAAATTAGTAAAAAATACAGACTTGCACCCTAAAGAGACTTATTTGCACACCATGTATTCCAATACAAAGGGGCTTTGAGCAACCTGGTCTAGTGGAAGGTGTCCTGGTCCATGGCAGGGAGTTTAGAACTGGGTGATCCCTAAGGTCCCTTCCAAACCAAACCATTCTATGATTCTATGCTTGCAGCCTTCTTTACAAATGAATAAAAGTACAAAAATATATATTTGACTCTTTCTTTAGCAATTTATGTTACAGTTCATTTCCAATAAGTGAACACAGACACCGGGTTGCAAAACACAATGCAGCATCTCTTTATTTTTGTGCAAAATACATGAGAATAAATTCAGAAAGCAAGGAGAGAGGGAATCAGGCCCACGCTATCACTGCTGATGTTTTTGTAAACTGTGGATTATTCACCTTAAAGCAAATGGAAAATGCCAGAGGACATTCTTGGGTGTGTGTCACAGTTTTACAGTAAGTCATATTTGGGCCAGAGATCTGCTTAGGCATTTCCTGTTTAGCTTTATTGTTTCTGTTATGTGGAGCTCACATCATGCCTTGAGAGAAAAGACTGTAAGGAAGCGTGGGAACAAAGGAGAAAAGCATTGGTATTGAAAAGATATTCTTTCCATGGAACCCACAATTCACTTCTATTAATAACCACTTCAGTACTCTATGTGTCCTGGTCTATCCTAGTCTAACATCTTTGTCAGATAGTTGTCAGAGGCCAGGCTCTTACATTTTTACACACATAGTTCCTTATGCCAAGACATAGCACCGGTACTAACAAAACTGAGGGCTACTCAGCACAATAAACGCTGAAGGCATTTTACCCCACCTTTGGCTGCAAGACTGGTTTCATAGAAGTACAGTTCCATCCTTAAAGTACTTTTAAGCCAGTATAACCTTCAGTAAAACCAGGAGATTTGTAACTTTTCATTTTCAGTTTGACATTTATTTCTAAAATGACAGAGATTTTGGTTGTGTTTTAAAGCGAGAAACAATGGCATGGGATAGTGAAAGTCAGGCTATCCTGCCTATCCCAGCTATCACAGGTCCTCACTACCAGCAACAAGCCCTCAGCATAGTCTCTTACTTCCAGATCTCACAGGCACGGGTAAAGACACCTGCATTGTCACTAAAGCACCACTAGTGAAACATTTCACCTTTCCCTTTCAACATGTGCAGTTTTGGCGCCCTAAACACCTACTGGCCCAATGCTCCAGTGCTGCAAAAACTCTGCAAATTGTCCCAAATGCCTTCATATCCCATCTTTGGAACCTGCATCCTCTTCTTTTGGATCTGGCTGTTCAAGGCTGGGTATCAGCTGGTCACAAATGGGTGTGTGGGGTCAGCTTATTCTTGCTTCATGCTCACACACAAGCAGCGGAGGCTGCCAGGGCTGGGGATTTCCTTCTCTCCTGGCTCTTCTCTCTTACTGACCCACTGCCTTTAACACAGGGAACTCAAAGTGTTTCTCAAATGTTAATTCTTAATTTCCTCCTGGAGAGAAAAACACTCACTATTGGGATACTGAAAATTTTCAGTGATTTACTAACGAATCAGTGACAAAGGAAAAATTAAGATACAGGTCATGGCTCACAGTACTATTTTAGTTAAAAGATTGTCCTGTCATTTTAAATCACTGCAAAACATTGATGACACTTTGAATACCAGGGAAAGATAAAGTAATATGGTTAAATCTGTCTGTGCAGTACAGGGAGATTAAATATGTATGTGCCACAAACTATTTTTCAATCACTGAAGGATTGAGTAAAATAAGTATTTTTTGAGTGGATGAAAGTATATAAAATCTAGAGTATTAAACCATTTTACATGGCTAATACATGATTTTAGATTGTATCTAATATATGAAATACTGATTTATTTTTTTATTAAGAATCCTGATGTATTTTTTCAATTCCATTCCATTTGCTTCTTTTGCATTATAAACTGAAGACAAATATATCGTAGAAAAAATACTCTCAATATTTCAAGTTGTTTACATTAAAACTATAACCTTTTCTATGCAATTTTACTATTTATTTCTTCCCCAACATGCAAAGAATAAAGGGGGAAAATAAATTGTGGGGTTTTGCCTTCTTGAGGAGCCTTATTGATTGCCAGGGCTGTTAAAGCCTTAACTCCTTGAATAATTAAGACTAATGTCCTCAGCAGTGTTCAGTGTACCATTCTTCTGGCTCTGACCCTTGGTGGGTGAAAAGTGCCTACCAACAGGATTCTGAAAAGAAGTTCTTATAGATTTTCCTTTTAGTTTATTGCTAAATACTTTCCACTGAAGATCACGGACACCGATTGGCAGTAATGGAGTACATCCTACCCTCTGGCATGTAATTTTAATAGCTTATAAGAATGTATGAATGGGTAATACTGTACAATAAATAATACATGAATTTACATTGTTGCAAAGCATTAACGCTTAGCTTCTTTCACACCATCTGCTTAATTCACACATTCACTTTCTGAAAGGTTTATTGTTATTAGAGGCACTTGTAAGACAGAAAATTAAGTCAATTTGATAATACAGAGAATTCCTACAATCAGGCCTTGGCTTATTCCAGAGAAAATGCTGTAAGCTAAATTAACTTTAGCGCTCTCAAAGATAAATTCTGCTTTCAGATGGTGTCATTCAAGAAAATTCAATTGCAATTAATTGAGGGGTGTAAATCTGGAAATATTCCAGATGAATTAATGAAGTTATTAAGCATTTATAATCTTGTGAGAGGAAAAATGTGTCCCTTAAAAATCCCTCGTATGTTGGCAAATGCTTTAAACAGTTGTGTATTTCCACTGTAAATCTCTGCTTGCAGTGAATAATTCCTATTCTTTGGATAACAAAAAAAGAGAATATTGGTTTGCTGCACAGAAACTCAGGACAATTTGAGAACTATGCATAAAGCATTTGAGGTGAAATTAACTAAAGACTTTATTTGCATGCCAATACACAGCTTGTCTGGCATCTACACTGTCTCAAATAAATGAATTAAAAATATCTCTAGCTCTGCAAATACTCAGCACAATATATGCACACATCATCAGCAAACAGAACTCATTGCCAAACAACTAACTGCATCCTCCTCTGGGCTCCTTTTGAGACTGTTTTAAAACACACTGTTTGATGATGAGGGACTATGATGAGGGACTGCCTTGCTGTCAGTTATCTTGAAACGATTGCCCAGAATGGTTTGCTTATAATGAAAGAAGTATTTTTTTATCGTTCACATGGAATTAAATACACGATCAACATATGATTAGCTTTCTAGATGTATAGCATTGCATGCACAACCCACTGCATTTTAGTATTAAATTGAGTAATCAAATTCTGAAGTACCTTTAAAGTCAAAACATTACTCTTGTTTCTCAAATGTACATTTTATTGACAGAGAGCTTTTCAAGATCAGTTTTCTAATTAAAAATCGCTGTTACACATTGGAGTGTAAAGCACCAAATCTGACAGGAAAAAAAAGAAATATCATTCAAAATTGACATGCAACAGGAAAAAAAAACCACCGAAAGCCTTCCTAACTGGTAGATTATAATCAGAACTGAAAATTTTGTCTTTACTGGTTATCAGTTGAGGAAATAACATGGCACTTACCTCTATTAAATCAGTGAACAGCAGAAAACTTTGGCGGAACAATTTACAACAGCTGATGTGTTTGTCCCAGGAATGTGCTCTTCCTAATGAGTGGGCTTTTAACTAATGAGAAACTGAGGGCATTGGAAGAGAAGGGCAGAATTTTGCCTAAACACTCACCATGTCATTGCAAAATAAGCAAATAAATTCATTTAAAAGTTAGCTCCATTACTTGTAAGCAGCCTGGCTCTTGCTCTAAAAATTTTGTATTGCTTGCTTTTATGACTTGATAAAAGAACCACCAGACTGGTATTTGGGAAGGATTATGTTGCGTTTTGAGAGTTACATGCTCTGGACTCAACAGCAACAGGCATTAACAGCAGGGACAGCTTGGTCACTGTGGTGCAGGGAGAAGCAGAGATGCTTTCAAAACCAAGCACATAAAATACTTCACAAAGAGCTATTTAGAGAACCGTCTGGATGGCCAGAGCTAAAGAGTTGTGGTGAATAGAGCTAAATTGAGTTGGCTGCTGGTCACAAGTGCTCCCAAGGGTTCAATACTGGGACTAGTTCTGTTTAATATCTTTATCAATGATCTGGATGAGGGGATTGAGTGTGCCCTCACTAAGTCTGCAGAAGACATAAAGTTGGGCAGGAATGTTGATCTGCTTGGAGGGGAGGAAGGCTCTGCAGAGGGATATGAGACAGACTGGATCAATGGGCTCTCACCAGTGGTATGAGATTCTACACGCTCAGTGCTAAGTCCTGCACTTGGGTCACGACAATCCCATGCAATGCTACAAGCTTTGGAAAGAGTGGCTCAAAGCTGCTCAGTGGAAAAGGACTGGAGGTGCTGGTTGACAGCAGCTGAACATGAGTCAGCTTGTGCCCAGGCAGCCAAGAAGGCCAACAGCATCCTGGCCTCTATCAGAGACAGTGTGGCCAGCAGGGCCAGGGAAGGGATCATCCCCCTGTACTCAGCACTGGTGAGGCTGCACCTTGAATCCTGTGTTCAGTTCTTTATCTCTTGCTACAAGAGAGACACAGAGGTGCTGTAGTGTGTCCAAAGAAGATCAGTGAAGTTGGTGAAGGGCCTACAGCACAAGTCCTGTCAGCAGCAGATGAGGGAATTGGGGTTGTTTAGCATGGAGAAAAGGAAGCTCAGGGGGACCTTATTGCTCTCTACAACTGCCTGAAAGGAGGTTGTAGTGAGCTGGTGGTTGTTCCGTTCCTCTGAGCAACAAGCAATAGAACAAAAGGAAATGGCCTCAAGTTACATGAGGGGAGGTTTAGATCAGATACTTGGAAAAATTTCTTCACCGCAAAGGTTGTCAGGCATTGGAAGAGTCTGCCCAAGGAAGTGCTTCAGTCACCATCATGGGAGGTATCTAAAGATGTATAGATGTGACACTTAGAGACACGGTTTAGTGGTGGACTTGGTAGTGTTAGGTTAACAGTTGGATTCAGCAATCTTAAGGGTCTTTTCCGAACTAAGTGATTCTGATTCTATCGTTTAGGCACAAGCCTCCCTAAAACTTCACCTGAAATACTCAGTCTTTGCTATTCCCTGAACATGACACCTGCAAGTGGACCCCAGGAACCAGTGGCTGAGTGCCATGGGATGGTGTGAGTGACCAAAGCAAGGCAGGAGGGACAAGCTCCTTCAAGAAGCTCTTAAAATGATTCAGCATGACTACAGCTTAGATAGCTACATCTTAGTTCAATGACCAGTAAAAACTCCATCAGATGTATAAGGATAAAAGGAGTCCCCTCACAGAAAAGTATGATGATCAAAGGCATTTGTGTATCATAACAGTGCAGACAAGGATGTCAGTAATGTCCATATCCCCATGTGGGAACTGCAAAGTGTAAAAGAAGGACACCCTGGGTTTCTTCACCTTGCCAAGCATGACTTAGCCATTTAAGTATTAAATTTGAAATAAATACAGGAAAAAAGTACAGAGAATTATTGGAACAACTACAGACTTTGTTGCTGTTGTTGTTGCCATATTTGTCTCTGAGTCTGCACAGCTATTTGAATTAAATAGGAAACAAGTAGCTTCCCCAAGCCCTGTGAATAATAAAGGTGAGTTTACTATGGGCCTGTGCCTTATCCTTAACTGAGCTGCAACTTCAGTTTTCCCAAGGCTGAGGCATGTGCACTAGTCCTCTCCTGCGCTGGTTCCAGCTTGCAGCATGAGTCCCTTTTTTTTCTTGTGTTTTACTCAGCAGGTTGTTTCCATCAATGGGTAGAGATGAGATGGTCTCTGAGACCTGATCCCCTCATGATGTTTGCTGTCAGGAAAGGATGTGCAGTTACACAGACAGACAGATTTGTGCCCATACCATGCTTCTACAATGGAAAGGCTGAAATAACTTCGCACTACTGACTGTTGCCCCACACCTTCTGTAGATATGCTAGAAAGTGCATTTAACAGCTGTCCCAGCCATACCACTCTGCTGAGGTACCCCTCACAAACGGGGTTCCCATCCAGGAGCTGCAGCATGCAGGCTCACCCGATCAGCACGGCTCCTCCTCAGCACCTGCCAGAATTCACCACCAACTTGTTCCAAACAAAGCAGAATTTATTCACCTAAAATAGAACATAGCACAAAGGCTAACATTAAACACATGGCTCTTCATACTTGGCCTTACATCTGTCTTCCTTTTTAAGCCATTGTAAAGGTCTCAGTCTGTAGGCTCAGGAGTGGAGGTCAACCTGATGCATGTGTGAAACGCCTCTTTCTCAAGGTGTTTCTAGCTGTGTCTTTCCCTTGGACTGCCCACCTCCCCATTCCTACACCCTTACCCTACTTATGAAGGTTAGAATCTCCTTGGAGCCTTGGCTCTGCATAGCCCAGCTTTCCCAGCCCTGCAGTGATACCTCCCTTTTACCCTCATTCTTTTTCTGGGTTCCATTTCACTCCAGTAAACATTTTCCTTTTTCTTATCCTGCACTCAGGTGGAACAATATGAAGCAAAGGAATAATTCACAAGGAACTGATTTCCATTGTTCTCTTTGTTTTATCTGTTCAAACACATGAAGAATAACTTTTCAATTAAATGTTATTAAAAATATCAGTATGTAAGAGCAAAATATACAAGCTGTGCACATGTATTTGGTTTATATACATATGTAGGTGAAATCTTTGGTGTAGCCTAAAAACAGACCTGAACACACTTAAAAGTGGTAGGGTGGAAAAAAAGAGGTTCAGATAAGCCAGTGGAAAGTATTGCATTTCTTTGACTTAAGTGGGAAAGAACAATAAATTTCACATAAATGGCTGGCACAAGCGAAGATACTACTCCAGGGATTTACTCAGAACCACAGGGAAGTAAATTCTACAGGATAAACAGGAGACAAAGCCAATTCAAGAACTCGCTTGTTCGAGGAATCAGAAATCATTGAGGCAGTGATCTGAGCTGCTGGAGCAAAAGGAACCCCTCCAACCACTGGGGGAAAAAGCCAGCAAGAGCAAAAAGTTTGTGTTCAGGATCATGAAACAGACCCCAACAACCCAGACTGGAGAAGCAGGTTTGAGAACAAGCAGTGTCCATTTTACAATGCTAGTTGATGACAGTACTAGTACTTAGTAAAAGTCAGAGTAATACTCCAACCCACCACAGATTTTCAGCTTTCTTTCCACCTACACTTATGTTGGCACTAAGACCTCAGGGTGTTTTGTTGCTGCTGTTATTTTTACTCTGTGCAGTTACCTTCAGTATTTGAGAAATGGAGATCACAAGAGAGGTGCAACAATAGCCATGAGTCAGCAGCTATCAATTCCTGCCACCTGACAAAGGGATGCCGGTCCACCTATATATGTAATTCTGACAGGGAGGAGGAGAATGACACCAGGATTTGCAGTCTGGCTCCAGCCAGCCTCTCCTATGCAGTACAAAATTCCTGCTAAATCTGAAAGCCTGGAGCAGCCTTGCCATGTCTCCCTGAATTCGGGTGGTGGGCATCTACATCAGGAGCCTTCCCAAGTTCTGCTCCTCCTCAGCAACCAGACCTGACCCCAGCCATGCAGAAAATGTCCTGTGGGACAGAGGGAACCACAGGCTGCAGCAGAAGAGAGAGAACTGTGGGACAGACTGCTGGGGGAACAATTCAGGGAGGGACTTATGCCTCAGTTTTATATGCATTACAAATGAAACTAAGATCTTTAATGGAAGGAATTTGAGGATGAAAGCTATACTTTATGTACAGCAGTATTTGTTTAGAGCTCAAAACAAAGCTCAGCCTCTTATTACCCATCTAAAAATAACGACTTTTTCTATTTCAAATTTCATTCCTGATAACTATAATCCAGCTTCCTATGCACTGAGAAATGTCTCAGGAAATCACATTAGGAAAATGGGCTGCCATGTGAATAAAATTCAGTCTGTTCTCAAATGCAGAATTGGTTGGGTTTTGGTTTGTTGGGTTGGGTTTTTTTTCCAGATAACAGGTAAAATTATTAGGATGCATGTTTCCTAATTAATTATCAAGTAGTTATTAATGTTAGTGTTTAAAGACAATAACAAAACTATGAAGTTGTGATGTATATTAAAGTCCAGGTTCTACAACATGTCACAAATGCGTTCTGAACAATAAATGCTTCTAAAAAGCTCACATCTCATTAAACACCTGGACTAATACAGCAATTCTACACAGAATATACATCTGGTAACAAAATTACTTTGAAGAACTTCAGAAAAAGTAAGTTCAACACTGCCTACAGAATAGCTCCTTATGCTCCGCAGCTGAGAAGGCTGAGAAGGGGTTTGGGAATAGTTCAGTATTAGATTAAGTTTTAATACTGATTTCTAAACAAACCTTTCCCAGTTGATTAGACCTATGGGCCATGGGCTTCACTTCAGGTCCATACATGTCCCTGAATGGAATTCCACTCCCAAGGATCTATTTTATTGAAAGGTAATGTGAAGTAAGAGAGCTCATGCCCCTGTGGCCAGATTTCAAAGACGCATTGCCTAAGCATGCAAACTGACATTGCTAAATGCAGTTGAACCAATTTGGCCTCATAGGATTAAGTCTCACATACATACTCACATGTTTCCTGGTGATTTCAGTGCAGTCAGGCACTTACTACCTTTGAGCATAGACTGGTAGCACTGAACCAGGCTTGTTGCTCTTGAAAACATTAGTTATCTGCACTTTAAGCCTTATGTAATTTTATGAATCTCTCCTTTCAAGGGTTAGAGGGTTAAGGGATTGGATCTCTCTCTTGCATTTCTGGACACATTTAATCATAAATAACGCACATTTGATTTAATGACTGTATAAACTAAAACACCCCCCAAAATATCCAGCTAACTGTGAGACAGAATAAACTGCCTCTGCCAGCTTTGTTTGGACAGGACACATCTGGGACACTGGTACCGACTGTTGGCTATCTTTTTGGCAGCACTTTTCACTGGTACCTTTTTGGGGAGCAGCACTCCATTGTGACAGGCTTTCAGGGAAGTTTGGCTCAAGTTAAGGGTGCTCAGGACACCAATGCCAAAAAGTGCTTGGCTACCACTGATGGCACTCAGCTTCTTATCCAGTGTCATATCCACCTCTCTCAAGCTGCAGAGCCAAATCCAACCTTTGCAACTTATTTTGCTAGGAGGCATCAGCCTGCCTGCTGCTAAATTGCCAACACAACCCACATGGCCAAGCCATATATATATATATATATATATGTATATATACATATATATATACACACAGTAGAAGTGCCTCTGAATAACATATGGACAACCTGTGTGTGAGTGGCATTTCTGCCATGCAGGAAAGGACAGTAGGTGTGCACAGCTTCAGGGTGAAACAAAGGCCAGATCTGTGAATACCAAGGCATTTACAAATCAGCCAATGCCAATGTGAAGTTTGGACTAGTGCTCTGCTTTCATTAGGAGAAAAATCAGGTATTTGACAGTGTTAAAAGGAAATTTTGCAATAACATTGGAAAGTCAGGCCAAGGAACAGCTTATGATTCTTCTTAACCTAATGCAAAAGATAAGAAATCAAAGAGAACCCCCTTCATTTTCCTTAGGTTTTTCAAAGAATCTAAAAATCCATTCAAAACATGTTACAGCAATGCTTCTGCATTCCCACAGATATTTAATTCCATGGGTAAATGCAAGAAGTGTGCACTTCAGTAACATTCTCTGGATGTATCTGGTTTATTCAGTCCTAGCCTTTAGGCATTATTGCAAGGGGCTCCTGAGAATACACTAGCATACTTGGCCTTTGCACTTAGCTGAGATCTCACTCTAGCAATGGTTATGTTTACAACACAAAGATGCAATACAAAGATAGAAACTGTGCTTAAAGCTCAAAGCCTGCAGCATTTATAAGCTTATCACACTCAGGACATAGTTTTGGAGAGATAAATGTTTTATTAACAACTCACAAAATCAGACCTGTGGCTCCCAACTCTTGGTACTTACAAATAGAAAAGCTGGGCTGACACATTGAACATACTTGTTTGAAAATAAGAGTCCCCAGGTCTGAGATGCTGCTGTCTGAAGAGCTACTTTACTCAAAGGCCTTTTCTATTTTATTTTCTTGTGATATTGCCCTTATTTTGGCATTCCTTTAGAAAAAATGTGGATTCCTTTTTTTTCAGAGCATAGATGAATTTGCATTGTCACACCAAAAGGAGCTGGCAATCTCACCACACAGGAAGAGAATAAGTAACAGGCCTCTTTCCTGGTTGAACAGAGGAATGAAGCTATCTTTAAAGTGCAAGGAGGAAGAAATGGAATTTATTGTTCAGCTCCATGCAGAGAGGTGGCTGACTCACAGGCCTGTGCAGCTGACGGCATTTTCAAGGAACAGCAGGAGGTAAATGAATAAGGAGAAAAAAGCATCAATTTATGTTGACTAAAGAGAAAGCGAGAGAACAGGCATGGCTTCCCACATACTTCTGCAAGGCAACTCTTCTGTTTCTATTGTACAGGCAGAAAGCAGAAGCTGTACAAGCAGGGCCTGTAGCTAAGTCATATCTCCACAACTTCCATAGATTTTTCTCACATGGCATGAAAACAAGCAGGATTGTAGGAAATTCATGAGATCAGGTTACTTCTCCATATTGAAGAACAAGATTTTTTGCTCCCACAAGAAGTACTTTTGGATGCTAATAAAAATTATTGGCACTTGAGAAGAACTTTTTGTGGAAAATAATTCCTTGCTTTTCTCTGTACATACATATATACATACATACAAAATATATATATATACAGAAATCACAACTAGAAACCCACTGCTAACAAAATCCTCTTCATGCTTAAGATTCATTTTTGAAAGTCTGTACTGTAAACCATAACACAGATAAATGGGGAGGCTAACAATAAGCTATGGGTAAAACCAAGAGATATTCTAGCCTTGGGTGGCATGGTTTAGTGGGAGGGGGGGTTGGAAATAGATGATCTTTAGGTCCTTTCCAACCCTAACTATTCTGATTCTACGATTCTTTTATGAAACTATTTAGCCTTTTTCTTTCTTGAACACTAAGGTTCATTAAATGTTGTCAGAAAGCTGTTTATCAGCTAGTAGAAATAGGATATGTATAGATATTTGCAGAAGTGTTTGCTTTGGTCATGTCCCTTGGCCTTTTACACGATCTTCATGCGAGAGAAGTGAAAGAGGAAAGACAAAGTGCTGAACATGAAACAGGGATGGGAGAACTGTGAACCAGCACCCAGAATCCACCAGCACTGCACCCCTTCGTTACACCATGCTAAACCAGACAGCAAACAGGCGATGTTCATAGCACCCTGTGGCAGCTGGGCAGGAGTGGCAGCGCTCAGCAGCCCCGGCACCAAAAAGGCAGCAGCAATCAGTTGCAGGGAGAAAGCCATCTCATGCTTCTGACAGAAGCCTTTTCTAACAACCAACCTTCTGACGAATGAAATGAACTTCCTTCCCAGCTTCTTTTCCTTCTTTGTATTATGTTTTCCCAATCCTTTCTGCAGTCTGTCTTCATGAGAATCCATCTCAGCCAGGCAGAGGGCCTTAGCCCTGCTACATTTAGCTTAGCACAGCCAGCTAACAAACAGTCCCAAACAATCAGATCCAGTTCTGAAAAAAACATTTTCCATGAATTGTAGAGAGGAAAATAAGAGCAAAAAGGCAAATGTTTTTCCTGGCCTGAAGATCACAGTTTGGATCATGTGCTCCAAAGGCTACCCAGATACAGAAGCTGTATTTTCCTGCATTTGCTATTCCTTCCTCCTTCCCCTTCCTACCAGAGGGCTTTGTTTTGCTTTACAAGGAAATATGATTCAATTTTAACTGTGAAGAACAAAAGCCACTGTCTGAAATTAACACTTTTTTTCTTTCCACAGAAGAGGCATTAATTACGACTTAAAAGGCTACCAAATGAAAGGGCTTTTCCTTTAAAAATATGGAAAAAGGAAAAAAAAAAAAAAGGAAAAAAAGGTATTATAAAGGGGAACTATTTTGAAATATGGTGTGCTGAGGTTTCTAATCAGATTTACCCAAATTATATCCACTTCCTTGAAAATCTTAGCCTTCATTTTGAAGCTTCTTTTCTTTCTCCCTTCTCTGTTCAACTTTTTTTAAAAAATGATAAAAAAAATCATTAAATTTCATTTTAATAAACGTGAAATGTCATTTTGCTTCTTACATACATAGCAAAAACTAAGGGTCTTGCAACATCACCTCACATCCAGATTTTTGTGCAAATCAAGGAAGTAATGCACTCATTTTTCGTAAGAATTTCTGTCTCATCTTTGAATTGGTTTTAATTTTTCAAGCACAGGCTGCATACGCATATGGGGAACTCCCACAAGGAATTGGATTACTTGGGTATCAGGCAAACACCCCACCTGTCTTAGACTGGGACGCATCCTTAGGTTTGCATGTTGCCTGAACAAGCAAGGTGTGGCTAGGTTAATGCTCGAACTCGATGATCTTTTCAACTTAAATGGTTCTATGGAGCCACCCTGAGTCACGCAAAACCCCACACTTACTTATGCAATGTAAAGAATGCCTCAGTAACATGCCTCAGGTGGTGAATAACCTGTTCCCTACAGAATTAGGGGTTACGACATGGATGACACCATATCACCTGGGCCAGGCAAGAAGACAGTGTGCAAGTGAAGGGTTACCTTGAGACAATGACTTGCTTCATGGATTGGAGATGAACTCATGCTTTGTCATCCAGCTATTTGTATTGGGTTTCTACATTTCAGAAGAGTCCATTAAGAAATAAAAATACTTTAAACTGTTCAAGTATTTCACACTGCTGCTCCTAACCATGTGAATGGAGGACGTTTCGGCCTATGCTCTCAAATAAAACTCACAAGACTGCCTAAAAGACATAGGAGCTCATGTGTTTTGACTTTCAGCAAAAAATCAGGCACAATCCATTTGAACAAAAGGTTGAGTTTTCCACCTTAAATACAGATTACGATTTGCATGATAAAACACAGAATTACACTTCTATTCTTAGTAAACGAAAACACATTCTCATCATCTGTTAGACTAACAATTACACACTGCCAAGTTTGCCCAATGTTTTAGACACTATTTTTGGGATACTTGAACCCCAAATAAAAGCAGGGTGATGCTGTTTGGCTCCCCTGCACTTCTTTGGGTGCCTCGCAGAGGAAACAGGTACTAAATGAGTGTGTTGAAAAGCAGACACAGGAAGTAACCAGGGAAACAGGTAGGAGATGCTGCTATATGTATGGCAGAAGGTCAGGGCAAAGGCCAGGGCACCCAGAGGGGCCATAGTGTGTGAGCAAAGTGGAGCCCAGGATGGGACAGAGAGCTGCCAAGGGGCTGTCTCTTTTGCCATCTTCTAATCTTTCCGTATCTGACTTCACAATATTTTTACATCTGAAGTGTTATATAAAACCATATATTTGTTTCTTACTGTCATGAGTTCAGTAGTAGCTGGTGTCACACTGTGTTTTGGATTTTTGGCTTGGGAACAGTGCTGATAACACCAGTGTTTATAGTTATGGCTTGGAGTGTTCAGACTGGCCAAGGACTTTCTAAGTTTCATGCTCTGCCAGGGAGGAGGGGAGCCTGGAAGAAGCCGGGCGGAAGGAGAGACAGGGCACCTGACCCAAAC